>VOQJ01004315.1:6422-17355 GCA_015052665.1 Apistogramma diplotaenia
GTGAGTGTGTGGGGGGGGTGGGGGGGGGGGGGGGGGGTCCCAGGTAGAAGCAAAAGGGATGTGAACCCATCGTCCCACTGTGGCTCTTTCAAATATGCAGGTTCATTCTGAAAGACAGTGGATGGGAAATTGATCCTAACTAAGGCTTCACACAGGTTTTACTTTAATCTAGTAAAATGTCTCAACATGAGTTAGTATAAACATTCAGTGTTAATAGAAAATCTCTCCTACTGACTCTTGACTTTTCCTCATAGACAGCATTAAAGACAGTGCAGGTGAGTCTTAAACCTGCTTTCTTTGTAATGGCCTGCAGTGGGCGTCCCTCTGGGTGCATAAAGTCTTCCAGTTGTGTAGAAGTCGATGGGAAAAGGGCCCTTGGCTCCTTTCTCTGTGACCTCAGTAAACACTTTCCTCATGACTTTATAGGTTCAATCATGGTGTTATTGAATAAATCTATTTATTTTGTAACTTGTGAATTATCCAGAGTATGATCACTGGATACTCATTATGCCTGGCTTCAAAGCATCAAGACGAGAACAGGAAAAATGATGGCGTCCTATTGCATCAAAATGTGATTACTTGAATCAGTGGGTGATTTTATTTCTTAAATGGTCTTTTCCTTCCTTCAGCGTTACCATGAAGGTGACTGTTTTAGAAAACGGCCTCAGCAAACATCCTTCAGAGGATTAATTATTTGGTGACCCACTGGCTTTTCATTGTATCATCCACACCCTCATCACTGGTTTATGACAAAACACCAGCAAATCTGATCACACTCTCATCAGCCTCATAGGAGGTACATTTCCAGTCCGTCTCTACTGAAACTACCCACAAAAACACAAAACAAACAAATAAATAAACAAACCAAGCACAGCGTTCTCTTTGCATCCTGATATTAGTGTTGAGCTCAATGCACGACTGAAGTACAGCTTTGCAGAGTCAAGCTGGAGTCTCTTGTTTGTTAAGAATCTAAGATTAAATAAGCATTTTTTTTTCCCACAACATTTTAACTCTCATTAAGATTTGGAGACAACTTGCGTGCTTTTACACAACTTCTAAGTTTTGTATCCTGCAGCAGCAAAATGCATTAAAACATGCTGCCACATGTAGACGACAGAGCGTGGAGAGGGGAAAAGTAAAGTGCAAAAAGTAAAAGATTGCCATGCAGATTATTTCATACTAAACAGACTAATGTTTGATAAATTCAAAGCATAATCCACTCTGGAAGATGAGTATTTTTCTAAGGAAGAGGATAAACATCAGGCCTAAGAAAGGATTTATTAGGAGTTTAGTTGCCTGCTCTACAAGACTGACTCATCGGAAAAGTCCGGGGTGAGTGAAGTGTTTCCTAAAACATGCTCTTTATTTTTATTATGTATATTTCAGCGTTGGTCAAGTGCAACTTGCTGATGAGTTTATGTTTGTGTTTTCCCTGACGGGCTAATGAAGTGGTGCATTTGTAGGAATATCCCAAAATAGCTGAAATGCTATGATCAAATTATCTGATGTCTTCCATATGGACAAGGTTTGCTGGTCCATCGTTAATGAATGGGGAACCATTATTCAAAATGACATCCGATTACATCATTTAGTATTCTTGGATATCGCCGTCTTATAGCCCCATATGTGTGTGTGTGTGTGTGTTGGTAGCCAGTTTACAGCGGTGACTAGAAAAGGCTACTTAATACTGCAGGTTTTTTGAAACTAAGAGCCAAGTAAAATGATCTACAGCAGCTGGAGACATGACATGAAATTAAATACAGTAGTGACGCTTGTCCAGAGCAACGTCAGACAAAGCAGAAACACAGAGGCAAACTCCTGGACTGACAGATGATTTAACTCTGTCAAAACGCTGCAGTAAACAGAAGGGGAGAGTGCGCGGGTAAGTGAGCGTGCGACATACTGGCTCTCCATCTGGCCCAGGTGGTCCTCTCTCCCCAAAGTCCCCTGGAAATCCCTGAAAACAGAGAGAGGAACTTTAATGTCCGGCAGCATACGAACAGCCACACAAACACAAATATCCAGAAATTTATTGCCTGAATTTCAACTCAGTGGCAACTGATTTTTGGGCCACTTAGGGGAAGTGGACAGCTATGTAAATATGGCATTTAAATTGATCTGGTGAGCAGCACCTTACAGACACATCCATCCAGAGCATTACCATCATTCATTATGGTAATGCTTCTGGCCATGTGATGTCCAATGTAATCAGCCAAATGCTCCACTATGTTCACCATTTAGCCACTAACTGAAGCAGTCTGTCACTTGATGCTGAGCAGGAAGTGTACTGCTGCTTTTCAGAGCTTCTTTATTGGCAGGTATCGCCTGCTACGTCCGAACGTGACACATTTAAGTACATTTAAGGAAGAAATAACAAACCAGTAAGCTGAAAGATGGTCTAAAGCTCTTTACAGAAAATGATAAGTGCAGACGGGTGATCATTCTCTCGGGGGTCATCACTACAAGTCATGTGATCTGTTGCTGAAATAAGCATATTTTGGTTGACAACTGTATTCGCACTGATTGTGCAGGTACTGATGCAATCAAAAAAAACAAATTCACCGTAGCATGGCGTGTTGAAAATATGGTCCTTCGGGACCACCAATGCAAATGCGGAGCAAATCATTTCATCCTTAACCACGGAGTCAAATTTACAGAGCGCACTTTCACAAATACTGCTGACTGTTGCACAGCCAAGAATGCTGCTACTGTAATAGCACTGCAATTATAATAATTTCACAGAGTCAAATATAGCGTTAAATATAAAGTAATATGCACAAAATAAGAGTGTAATAGCACCATTAAAAGCATTAAATCTATCAGCTGTAGGGTGCAGGTAGCCAACTGTTCTACTGTGCTGCCATTAGCCAAGTAATTACTCTGTCCATTTAGTAGTAAAAGGGAAGCTAATCAGAGCTATGCTAAGAGTTGGTGGCGCAGCACAGAGAAACCACATCTGCATAAAGCACAGGGGCCAAAGCATTTTAAACCAGACCATTCAGAAGCACTCATAATGGTTAGGTTCTGCTATTCTGGCCTCAATGCATTGTTTCAAAATGCCAATTACCGCTACCTCCAGAAAATGTCAGTTATTTCTGCAAGAGTGGAGATGATTTAGATATACTGCACTTAAATCTCTGTCTATACTTAGGAGCAAATTGTGCTGACTGAGCGCAACTCCTTTGCAGCTTATTTCTTGAAAACAAAATGCCACTTTGAGCCCATTTTTATGAACTAATAAATCCCCTTTGACTGAAATGTGCATGTATCCTTTAATCTGTTGAAGCTTTGCATCAGGTCAATGAGGCGACCCTAACAGCGCTAACTGCTGTAATTGTGCACTGTTTCTGTAGCAGGTAGAGTGCAGCGCAGAAGAAAATAAAATTGGGTTCTTGTACTGCAGGAGCTTACTTTATAGCACTATGAAATTGTGCGCACTGGGGGAACCACAAGTGCAACACAAATCTATGAACCACGACAGTGACTCGAAAAAGATGAATCATGTGGCTGTCACCGCTGCTGTACGAACTAAGGACAAATGTGGGAAACGCGGATTTGCCAAGTACTTAAAAAGCCTTTGAGGAGAGTCATATGAGGCTTTAGTGTATTTCTGCTTTAACATTATGTCAGACCACCCTTTTCATCAGCTCCGACCTTAAAAAGCATCAAACAGCAGCAGCACTCACTGGAAGATACTGGCCTGATATGAAAGAACAACAACGGATGGGCCTGATAAAGGCAACCACCAACAGACAAACACAGCTGAACAGAAGCATGTCACAAAAAAAGTTACTTTAAAATGTTGGCAATGCATTTTGGAAACTTTTTAAACTTTCCACTGTTTCAGACAGAATCCCTCTTAACTCTTTGGTAGATGGCAGACGTGTGTGTGTGTGTGTGTGTGTGCGTGTGCTTCCTCAACAGAGTACAAGTGCTGTGGTGATGGCCATTAAAATGTCTGGCTCGTGTCCCTGTGGTTCTTCTGTTCCATCAGGGAGGAGAGGGATGATCTCTCAGGGATCATCTCATTAAGTATCCAAGCTTTCCATTTTCCATGCAAAAGGACTGAAACCAGATGATGTGTGTGTTTTTCAATTATATTTGCAGGTCAGAAATGGCCCAATAAATGTGTTGAAATAATCAGAATTACTTAACTTCTCTAACTGCTCTCTTCTAAGGATGATTAGCATCACAGTGTATTCCAATTGTAATGTTTAGTGACACTAAACAGATTAGAATATTTATATTTTTATACTCTGGGTGCCAAAACTGTGAAGTGACCTTCTGTAACTTTTTCATGGCTGGAAAGTGTCTTAAAATTGACATGTCTTTTAATGCAGCCATCTTTAAGTGTGGAGAACACACACACACACACACACACACACACACATACACACTTCCAAAAAAAACAAAAAAACAAAAAAAAACATTAAATGCAATCAAATCAAATCCAAAAGGAAAAAAACCCCGACTGCTAAAGTGCTAAATTTGCATCTGCAGCTGCTTTTTAAACATTCACCTTATTACAGAATAAGCTTGTACTTCTAAAAGGCTCACAATAGTGGACACTCGCTTGCGTGTGTTTAGATGTTTTGGCCTATAAATGCCTTATTTACTGAGAAGCCAATAAGCAACAGCTGCAGAATGATCTCAGCAGTGTGTTTTGGGGTTACACACTCTTTCTAAAACACTCTGTCAAACTGACTTTGAACACTATATCTGACACACACAACAGAATCAGCGGCTTCCTTCCAAATGGCTTGGCTCCATGCTGAGGGGGACCAAAAGCCCTTTACTCCAACAAAAGCCTTTTTCTTGTTGCATCCAAGACCCCAACATGCGGCTGGTGGGACTCCGCTCTATTCATGCTGCAGTTAACCCTTCCAACAGCCATGGAAATACTGAGCTGACTCAAACAATGACGTAAATGTAGACCTTATAAATTTTCATACGTGTATGTATTGGATTCTTTTTTGCAGCAAAAGCTTTTGGAAACCAAAATAATAATAATATTTGTCTTTGAACTTTAAGGCCCACACTTAGCATTCACAACAAATTACACATTCAAAATGAGCACTTTCAGCACAATTCATCACAGTTTTGAAAGATTATCTGCAAAGTATGTTGAGACAAAACTTTACCGGCCTACCCATCTTGCCCCTCTTCCCTGGTTCGCCGGGGATACCCTGAAAATCCAGACAGGATCGCGAGAGCGAGAGAAAGCAGAGGTGGAAAAGAAAGCAGAACAGAAAGGGTGAAGAGGGCAGACAAACAAAGAAGAAAGACAGAGTCAGACATTATGTAAAGACCATATCAAAAACAAAACATAGCACTTTTGGGTGAAACTGATTCAAGCCCAAAACACTATTAAAAAGCCATAGCCCTAAGCCTCGCTCTTCTCCTGCTTGGACAGATGTGAACAGCAGCTGACTGCAGCTTATCCTACATTTTCCAGCCTGTTATGAGAGATCTAGGCCTCCACTGCAAGCACAAGCGTCTGCTGGAAGAAGAGAGGTGTGTATATACTCTATGTTTTATGTGCATCTTGCTGACTGCAGATGGTGTGAGTCCTGATTACAGTCTGTCCTGTGCTGATGCAACCTCCCGGAGCAGGTCATAAGTAGGCAAATGGCTGTACAGAAGTAGGAGGCCTTAGTGAGTTCAGGCAGTTCAAAGGCCTTAAAGTGGGGGGGGGGGGCTTTAATATATGAGTCATCAACACTCCCACACAGCTTTATACAGCAGCATCTCGGACAGCTGGCAACTGCTTCTCGCATTCTAACAATAACACAGCTGATTGAAAAAGGCAAGAGAGGCACTGTTGTCATTTCGCCGGCCCATTAGCCAGATTCAGCTGGTCACTTTTCATTTTTGCAGCTATTGATCACTTGAGAGAAATATACATTTGAAAAGAACTCACTCTTTCGCCATCAGGCCCAGGCAGGCCAAAAAGGCCAGGGATTCCAATGAAACCCTGGAGGAGAGAAGAGGAGACAGGAGGAATATGATGTGAGCATTTGGATGCCATAACAGCGGCAAGAAAAAAAAAACCCCAGCGGCTCTAGGGCTGGTTTTCAGTGGCTGACAGTCAACCATGGACAGGGTTGGCTTCCATGACGAACCAAGCCATGAGGCAAGTGTATATGCCCATGGACTGCATGGTGCTGGCTTCCACGATGTAGTCCAAGGGCACATACCCTCACGCCAGGGATCTCTGAAGATAGCCGGGACATCACACTGGGCTGTAAGTATGGTGGAGACCCGCACGGACGACAACAAGCAGAAACACCACAGTTGAACACTGGAGGAACAGTTCAGACGCTAGTTAGACGTGGGCCTCAGCTAAGTTTACACCATATGCAGTAGGCAGTGCAAGAAAGAGCAGAAAACAGAGAAAAGTAGTGCAGTGAGCAAAAGAGCAAAAGAGGGGACTAGAATGCCTCCTTAAGACAGCAGGGCCTCAAACGGAGCTTAAACAGGAAATTCCAGCCAGTGGGGGCAGGGGAGGCTCTGGAGCAGCCAAAGGAAACTGATAAAGACCCTTTATTGAAATGCAACATAAAAATCAGTTTGTGTCCACAGGCTTCTGTTTTTTTGTTTGTGTACCAAAGAGGTTCGTGTTTGTACGAGGAAGCTTATCAAAAGCCACTCTTTCACTACGTGTCTTTATATGTTTATACTACAAGTAAAGGCTCCTAGGTTTAGCATACTATTAATAGCGGTACACACTAGTTGAGTGTGTGTTTATGTATGTGGTGGATGCTGGTGCACCTGATACTGTACCATGCACGCTTTCATGCATACATGCATTTAGCTTTGGTTGCATTCAAGTACGTGCTCCTGCAGCAACAGGTTTACAGTACAAAATGCTATTAGAATATTTGTGAGCAACCCGTTAATTTAGAAACTTTTGGGTGGGTTTTCTATAAATATCATGACACGAGTAGTCCCAGGAGGCTGTCAGAGTGAAAGTGTAAGCATGCCCAACGACCCTGTCAAAACATCAATATTGGTCATTTAGACAGATAAAATTAAACATTTGTAGAGCAGAAGTTGACTCCTTACCCGAACGCCTTTAGGCCCCATTGGTCCTATAGGCCCAGGTAAACCCTGAAAATCAAAGAGAGGAACTTAATTTAGCAGCTCGGCACTTTAAACTGTGCCTGACGTAATTAATATGTGTTATTACAAATTATTACGTCTACAACCTATATTAGAATATTTTAAATAAGACAATGCAACGGTCTGAAATTATATTTGGTAGGATACACTATAAAAATAACAGTAACCCTCCCATTGGTATAGGAGGACACAGTGCTCCTGTACACTGCCATATATTTACGTATAGCAGATATGGCTTAAATGCAGCACTGATTCTGATAATTATAATGTTGAAGCATTTAAATTTTAATATTCAAACTTCTCCGTTTAGTATTTACGCAAATAATTTGTTCTCCAAGTCATCTGTTGAGCAAAGCCTAATTCCACTTGGCCCTCTGCCCTTACTATGGCCCTGACTACAACTGTACCAGTCACAGCAGAGGATTTACTGCACCTGCCTGCCAGGATAACCTTTGGCACCTGGGCTTCCAACTGGACCTTGTTCACCCTGCAGGGGAGAGAGAGAGAGAAGGTGAAGGAGAGGGTGGGTGATCAAAATTGCAGTAACACAAACACACACAAGCAGGCCATTCATAGTCGTGAAGAGTTTCAGTGAGGTAGACAAAGCAGAGAGGATCAAATTCAATGAAATGATGAGCACGTTTTTGTAATGCCGGGGTCGCACATTAAGGAGATATAGTGTATTCTATAGTATGTGACAATATGCACCGTTAGCTTTGACAGTCACAGGTTTGGTTTCTTTAACATGCATGACTGCATTCGATCATTTATCAGGAAATTAGGATCCTTATGCATAACTGTATATCAGTTAAACTCTTTTGTTTCCTACTCTTGAATCATTGTTTATTACTAGCTGGCTGTGAGGTAACTACTAATGTGTGCTTTTGATTTAAAACAACACATCATATTTTATAAGCTTAGAGAGATTGAGATTAGCGGTTACCTTGGCAAGGAAATAAATCCTCAAGAAAAGTATATGTATCTCAAATTGGTACCTAAGTAGAGTGCTTGTGTAAATGTACTCGGTGACAGTCCACCCCACTGACCCGTTCCCGCTGATTACGGTGAATTTTTTTTTTCATTCCTCACTTTTCAGATGTGTTCCAGACCAGAGATCCGAACTAGTAGTTTGGATTGCATGCATATACTGTGTATGTCGCTGTCAGAAGGCATAATACAGGGAGAAGTGTTCAAGGGACAAGCATTCATGTCTTACTTCCCTCGCCCGTCCCACTCTTGGATCAATGTAGTGTATAATGCTGCCAGTTAAAACAAGACCCAAATTAGGCTTCGTGACATTTGGGACTTCACCTGACCAGCAGCGAGGAGGAGCACTGAATACAGTCTGTGGTGTATTACAGTAACAAAGTGTCATCAACACTTTCATGCACAGCAGCTGGAATTCGTTTCCAATAGCTGGAGACTCCACACAATGCCAAATACTTGTGCTTATTACTAACTCGGTCACTGGTGCTATGGTGATTTAGACTTAAGGCCAGGGCTGCGATCATCATCAGCAAAAGCAGCTGTGTGGGAAACAGGGGGGCGTTTGAGGATGAGTGGAGTGGGAGGGCATAATAGTAAAAAGTACCCTTTCTCCATGATGAAGAGAGCAGGAACTCCCCAAACTGATGATGTCATCCTGAGCATGGGGACTTATTGAAAACTGTGACAGTGAGGAGAATGTTCCCCTCTGCTTTTCATGACTAAGATCTTTCTTTAATGCAAACAGTAGTATGACCCTGCCTGATGCTCCATGCTTAAAATAGTCTTGGACTGGACTAAAGAGCCAGTCGTGTCTTCCCTCACTTAGCAGTGAATAAAAGAGTCCATACAGCTAATTTCCACAGATTAAGGAAAGTCAAATAGGTAAATGACATAGAAAATATGATGTATAACAAATGCATGCTTGAAAATAACATAGCATTAGAGTAGCTGGTTGTAAGTCAGTCTGAACACTGAACGACAAGCAGCAGTTACAAGCCCAGCGTAAGAGAAACACACAAAGGGAAACTTTCAGCAGAGCTGCAGAATAACAGCCACGAGTGTGTCACTGTTGGCCTACTTGGCATGTTCCTGTTTCTTTTCTCTCTATTTTTTTACTCTCTTTGGCATCACTTTCTGATATCCTGGAGTGCATCACTTTAGCACAGCGCTTTGGCCAGATGTCTGTCCTCACCAGTGCTTTATAACAGCCTAATCTAATCTGGCTGCCCAGCTGGCATACTTGGTGCGCGCGCACATACACACACAGCTGAACACCTGGAGTGAATGACAACTGAGATTTTGAAGAATGAAGTGAGAATAAGGGTTTAGATGTAAGTGAGGTGGACGGCAATAGAGAAATATTAGGACACTAATGAAGGCATATGCAGTGCAGATATTGTGACATCCAGAAGAAAACAGTGGATCTGGAGACATTTAAAATTAAAGACACAAAATATAGTAGAAGATACTAACAGCCACTGAGTGTAATTGAGTGTTTGTGAAATAGAGAAAGATGCTTACAGGCTCTCCAGGGAGTCCAGATGGGCCAGGAAAACCTCTCTGTCCCTAAAGAAACACAAATAACACATAAGTGAGTATAAAATAATAACAGAAAAAAAGAGGCAAGGAAAGTCTGAAAAAGTTCACAGTTGAGGAAAAACCTGACAAACACAGGAGCATGTGTGGGAATGACAAGGGGGGTGGGGGGTGGGGGGGTCCAGTGTTAATGCTAACAGCATCAAAAGACAAATTTGTTGCCACATGCAAGGTATCAATCTGCCCCTCTGTTAATGGATCAGACTTTCCACTGGCTGTGCTCACAGGGTCTTTGGGAGGCAATGCCAGGATCATGGCATGTTGAGGATATAAATGCCTTCCTGTTTGAGTCAGATAGCAAGGCCCTCCCACTGCACGCAGGCCAGACTGCAGCACTGAAGACAGCCTGACATAGTGCTTTTCTGCAGTTTTGCTGACTCCAGCAGCACAAACCTCCCGACAAAGACGGGAAAAAAACCGAAATCAAAGGTAGGAAGAGATGCCTTCCTAGACCACAGTTTGATAGAGTGAGAGACCGAGAGAGCAAGAGAGAGAGAGAAAAAAAGGAAAGAGGGGAAAAAACAAAGTAAAAACAGACGGCTGAAGAAAGGAAAGACTCCTGTTGTCCCGTTTTCCTAAACCACAGCTCCAGCGTACCAAGCCAAGACTCCCAGCGTTCCTGTAAACTATCCATTGCTCTGTCAACTGACTGCAGCAGGACAAGAGGACGCAGCATCCCTCTTCTCGTTACGTTACACGATCCCTCTTGTTGGTTTACAACCACACAACTGCCACTTTAAACTGCCATCCTCAGCATTTTAAAGCACCACCTTCTGCACTTTAACAGGTCCAACAATCAAGTTTTACACACTTTTGATAACTGCCATCGCAGACATACATTCTTTTAACATAATGCTAATATCTGCATCTGACACATATATGAACCCTGTGTTGGTAAAACTTGGTTGCTGGCCGGCACCTCACATCATCTGGTGCACATCATTGAAAGACCGCTAGGAGGAGATGCCTGTAGCTGAGAGGAAAAATACACGAGCAGCACAAATAAACAAGTAGAGATGTTAGCAGGTGCTGACAGACTGACGCCACAACACAGCGACCCGAGCAGGAATTTGTTTGCGTTTTCATATTTTGTGAAAGCTTTATGGCGAACCAGCACAGCCAAGAAAGCAGGCACGGATGCACTCGAGAGACACACGCTGCCTTATGAACTGCAGCATTATGGCGGTCGGTCGATCACCTAAGAGTGTCCTAATGTGTGAGTTGATCT
>VOQJ01004324.1:2970-17676 GCA_015052665.1 Apistogramma diplotaenia
TTCTGACTTGGAACAAATTTAAAACCCATCCATCCATTTTCTTTTGCTTATATGGGCCTGGGTCCCAGAGGCAGAAGCCTATGCAGAGAAGCCCAGACCTCCCTTTCCCCAGCTACCTCCTCTTGCTCATCTGGGGACCCCCAAGGCATTCCCAGGCCAGCTGACAGATATAATCTCTACAGCATGTCCTCGGTCTGACATGGGGCCTCCTCCTGCTAGGACGTGCCCCAGACACATCACCCAAGAGGTGACAAGGAGGCATCCTAGTCAGAGGCCTGAACCACCTCATCTGGCTCCTTTCAATGTGGAGGAGCAGCAGCTCTACTTTGAGCCCCTTCCAAATGGCTGTACTGTTACCGCCTACAGTACACCATGTGATCCAAACACCAATACATGTCACCATGACAACCAGTGTACAAGCCAAAAAACAATAAAGACAGAATATATATGGTTCCTACACGGTCTCTACCCTCACCGGTAAATCAACAGCTTCACTTTCACTCTCAGCTCCTGCTTTACCACTACAGACCGGTGCAGCGTCTGCATCAATGCAGACACAGCCTCAATCCATCTGTCAATCTCCCACTCCCTTCTCCTGTCACGCAACTCATCCCTGTGCCAGAGTGGCCACTCCACCCTTTTCTGGCTGAGGACCATGGGCTCACACTCAGAGTGCTAATTCTCATGCCAGCTGCTTCACAACTTGACTACAAACTGTTCCACTGTGAACTGGAGGTCACCATCTGATGAAGCCAACAGAACTGCATCATCTGCAAAGAACAGAGACGAGCTTCTGAGGCCATAGAGGTGGAAGCCTTCTGCCACTCAGCCTTGAATTTCTGTCCATAAAAATTATGAATAGAATCAGTGACAAAGAGCAGAATTGACGAACTCCAACACCCACAGGAAACTAGTCCAACTTATTGCTGAAAATATGGATCACGCTTTCACTGCAGTTGTACAGGGACCGAACAGCCCTTAACAATGGGCCAGACATCCCATAGTCCGGCAGCACCCTCAACAGGATTCCCTGAGAGACGTGGTAATGCCCTCTCCAAGAATGAGAGGATGAAGAGCTGGTCCAGTGTTCCACGACCTGGAGAAAACCTGCATTGTTCCTCTTGAATTTGAGGTTTGACTAACGGACCCTCCTTTCAAGCACCCTGGCATAGACCTTACCAGGGAGACTGAGGAGTGTGATCCCCCGACAGTTGGATCACATCTTCCAATTCCAACTTCTTAAAGAACCACCACCACCCCGGTCTGCCAATCCCGTGGCACTGCCCGGATCTCCACACAATGTTGCAGAGGCGTATCAACCAAGACAGCCCTAGAACATCCAGAGCCTTCAGGAACTCAAGGTGATTCTAGTCCACCCCAGAGGGCCTGTCACCTTGGAGTTGTTTTCCACGGACCCACCCGGTGCTCATTTGTGGACTTCAGCAACAATTACCATAATCACATTGAGTAGGTTCAACCATTGTAATTTTTCTGATAGACAAACACTTGTGTAATTATGGTAATTCAAACTGTGTCTGATCAGACATTTCAGCAGTGATATGTTCGGTGTTAACCAGCTATTCACAGCAAGTAAGGACAGGCAACAGGTGCATTGCCAGTGATCACCTGCTATTAAAGGGTTTACCACCTCAGTGACCTCACTGAGTCTGGGTGAGTTATCTCACTTGTCCCCAGACTCTGCTTCCACTACAGAAAGCGTGTCAGTTGGATTAAGGAGGTCATCGAAGTATTCCTTCTACCGCCTGATTATAGCCTCAGTTGAAGTTAGCAGCACCTCACCTGCACTATAGACTGTGTGAGTAGTACATCGCTTTCCCCTCCTGAGTCACCTGATGGTTTGACCAAACTCCTCACACATGTGAGTTGCGTTCCACTTCGCCTGCTGGTACCTGTCAGGTGCCTCCAGAGCCCCAAAAATAACAGTCAGGACCTGTGCCCTGGCTTGAAGGCTCCAGAGCCCAGACCATGCACTGAGCTGGGCCTGACTATATCTAGGTCGTATCTCGCAACACTAACTCAGGCTCCTCCCCACCAGAGAGTTAACATTCCATGTCCAAAAAGCCAGTCTCTATAGCCGGGAATCTGTCCACCAAGGCCTACGTCTTTGGCCACCTCCCGACACACAATACATTCAACTCCTATGATGCCTCCTGCTGATGCTGGGTCAAAAGGAGGGCTGGCCCATGTCTCTTCTTTGGGCTGTGTTGGGCTGAACACCACAGGCTAATGCATGGCCACCAGATGCTCTTCCATGGGCCTGGCTTCAGATAAACAGTTCCCTTGGTGACTCTTCCATAGGGGTCTTTGGAATTGCTCTTTTCTGGCCCCTCAACCAAGATGAATTTGCCATGAGAGACCCTACCAAGGGGGACAAGTCCCCAGACAACATAGCTCCTGGGATCCCATGATGTACTGAGTGTTTCCTTTCATTCATCTCTTTTTAATCTGTTTATAACCTATTGTGCATTTTTTATTACTTATTATTAATCCTTGTCTCTCTTCCAGAGCATGTCTTTTGTCCTGTCTCTCTCTCCTCAGTCCCAACCGGTTGCGGCAGATGACTGCCCCTCTCTGAGCCTGGTTCTGCTGGAGCTTTCTTCCTGTTAAAAGGGAGTTTTTCCTTTCCACTGTCTCCAAGTGCTTGCTCATAGGGGGTCGTTTTGATTGTCGGGTTTACTCTGTAATTATTATAGGGTCTTTACCTTACAATATAAAGCTCCTTGAGGCGACTGTTTGTTGTGATTTGGTGCTGTATAAGTAAATTGAATTGAATTGAATCACTGGGACACACAAACCCCTCCACCATGATAAGATGGCAACTCAAGGAGGAAATTTAAAATGATAAATGTAAAAGACCAAATGGCATAAAATCTGTCTGTCTGTACTGGTTAAAATTCATTTGTACAGTTGTGTTCAGAAGTTAATATCCATGTATCATGAGCACGAATGTCATGGTAATTTTGATTTTTTTTTTAATGATTTCTTTGAACTGTTCTTTTTCATGGGTGGAATAATTGTACAGCATACATCCTTAATGACTTAAAATAACAGAACTGGATCCAGAAATTTGAATTTATTTAGGATTTTCTTTTAAAGGGATCAGTTTGACAGCATTCATGGGACTGACCAAGATTCAGAACAATGTGAAAGTCAAAGGAACTCAGAGAAGATCTAAGAAGGAGAATTCTAGATTTACTCAAGTTGGGAAACTTTCTTGGATTTATTGCAGATTACATTCAAGAAGCTCCTGCTCCAAAATTAAAACCTTCAAGCTGCACTGAAATTTGCAACTGCTCACATCGACATGCCAAATGCTTTCTGGAGAAAGGTTTGATGGTCAGACAAGACAAATATTGAGCTCTTTGGCCACAATGACAAGAGGCACTGTATGTTTGGAGTAGAAAAAGAGAGGCTTTCATGCCTGAGAACACAGAACCAACTGTCAAGCATGGTGGTGGTATTATGTTCCAGGGCTGTGAAACTGGCACAGTTCACAAAGTAGATGGAATAATGAAGGAGGAGAACTACCTCCAACTTCTTCATCTTCACCTCAGATCAACAAACAAACCAGTTCCACCAATTATTTCTCGAGGAGCAGAATATCGAGGCAGCATTACGCTAGAAGCTTATTGATGGATACCAAAAGCATCTCAGGACAAGGTGCAAAGTCCTAATGGACATTTGACCAATATTAGAGATGGTGTATGTAGAAAATGCAGCTGAAAAGAGGTAAACTGCATATTTGCTGGGACTATATTTCATGTGATGCTGTTGCAGGTATGATTTTTCATATAGTGTATCTTTGCATTTGTACAGGAATACAATAAGATGACTGATTTAATTGCACCCTGACCATCACCTTCTTTCTTTCTTTCTTTCTAAATTGCTTTCAAGAGCTCTAATCAAATTGTTGAGGTCTCAGGAGAAACAATGATTTCTTCAGACCAAGCTCCCCCTGATGGCCGAACACAGAGTCACACACAGATCTGTCAAAGCCCTGAAAAGCATTATTCTGCTGAAACTAGCAGTGAGGATCAATCTGATATATCTGATCTGATGATGTTTGCAGGTTAATTTGACATGCTTGGCATGTAAATCCCCTCCATATTTATTTTAAAACAATCTGAACAGTCCAAAGCCAAAGCTAAAGCTATTTAGTAGACCTGGATTATTTCAGAATCCAGGAAATATTCTTGTTTTCCATGTTAAAGCTTTTACTTTAGCACAAAAATAAAAAGTGATTAAAAGGTCTAATTATTGACTAATCACTGTAGCAGGGAATACTTTAAAATTTCAAAATTTCATTCAAAATTTGAATAAATGCATTTTACCTGTATTTTAGGAACTAGATATTATGTTTATATATCTAAGCATATATGTGTAGCAGCAGGCACTCTACCTTTCAAGCAAAGCAGCTCTCCAACTGAATTGAACTGAATTTTATTTATATAGCGCCAAATCACAACAAACAGTCGCCTCAAGGTGGCTCAATGTGGCTGCAAACAGCAGCTGCCATCAGATAACTGCAGCATGTGTCGTGTAGTTCCACACTGTTAAACATGAGCAGATATCCTATGAAATGATGGTCCTGCCCATAAGGCACAAGTCCATGAGACCTTTATCAGCCCAGATGAGTTAGTTTGTGTGAATCGCAGAGATACAAACAACTAAATTGCAGTACAGACCAGGGATACACAGCAGGAGTGACTAACTGAAGGTCAGCTGAAGGTGTGCTGGGGTGGATGCTTCTGTCAGTCATTAAGGACTGAGCAATTACAGGTACAGATTAGGTCTTGAGTCATTACTGTATTCATTAATGACAGTCTGTCATATGTGGGCACGCAAGGATGGCAGGGTGTGACACATCCAAATGAGGTGAAAACAAGATGTGAGCGAAGTACAGTGTGTTCAAAGGTCCATTACTGTGTGAACAACCAATTTGAATTTGGTAATACTTTGAATTCTACTTGGTCTTGAATGTTTTATGCTGTTTATGTTGTTCTGCTTTTCCGAATCGGTAGAACATCGATTCTTACCCGGACCCTTCGCTATACGTATCTCACAGCTGTTGTATTTGAGATAACGATAACTAATCAATTATGGCAAATCTGTGAAGAAATATCCACTCCTACATGTCATTTGCACTGTTTTAAGTGGTTCAACAAGTGGAATACAGCACAGAGCATGGACTAGCCAAACTGGTGAGTGGGTGTCAGTCTAATATCAGCACGGATTCTTTCACAGCCAGAGAAGTGATTCACCTACTGCTTCTCTCTCTGCTGAGGTTCACTCCACAAACCCTGCACATAATTGCAGACTTTTACTGCACAGCATATGTTACACCACAGCCTTTCTGCCTGATGGACATAGCACAGTGCATTATGTGCATAAGAGGGTCTGCAACCCTTGAAGAAATTTAAGCTGTGAGAGATTCATTTAGTTCTGTTTTTTTTCCACTCTGCTGGATTTAATAAGCTAAAAGCTCTTCCTGTGTGAGTTTCAGCAGAGCAGCGAACAGACCTACAGTCTTTAATTTATGATCTCTCATAAGCAGCTGCAGCATAATAAAAAACCTCAGTAATTATTCAGATAGAGTATCTAATACAGTCACACACTCATTAATGTGCAACCTATTTTTTTTACTCCATGTTTAACTATTTACACAGACTGTAGTGTGCTGCGGTGTACTATGGAGTGAAGTAGAAGAGTGTCCTTTTGAAAGAACTAACAAACAAACAAAAAAACCCCAGAGTCACTCAAATGTCATCTTTGCTTACTCAGAAGGCTCGCTGGATGCTTTAACAACATAAACTGTGATGTTATCTTAATGTGTCTCTGCAGAAATCAAAGCCTGGAGGCTTCAGAAATGAATCTGCATTGGCAGAGACAGTATGCATTTCCTGTCTCTGCCAATGCTGCCTGTCGTCAACGATTTCTCCCAACGAGAGAGCAATTTTGGAGCAGTAAATGAAGATAATTACTGGGGACATTGTGATTGGAGGCTGATGAATCCCTCCGACCTCCTTGCAGTTGTTTGTATTGTCAGGGTTAAAAATCAATCCCATAACTACCTCAGCAGTCATTGTGACGTCATGGCATGCCGCTGTCTACCTCCAGAGGTGACATGACCTATGTGATGGACCTTTTTTTTTAAAAGATGCAGTTTCTTTTTTAATTTTGGATTTCAGCAGGAAAAAAACAATATTAATTCCTGCAGTTGAAATAACATCAAGACTCAGGTCTCATCTATTAAAAGAAGTACTGTTACAGTATCTATCACTCAATTCATTTCTTTGAATTGAGAACCTGCAGTGGGATGAAATTATTTCACAACATTTGCACATTTTTCTTCCCCGGTGAAAAACAGTGAAGCATCAACGACTGAATATGATTCGAAATGACAGAGAGTTGATTCTTTTTAAACAACTCGTATGATGTAAGAGTTGTGCGCTGCTGTTTCAGAATATCACCATTTGCATGACGTTACTATAAACTGATTGAACACATTTTGCATTTCAGAGAAGAGTAATAAACAGAAATGGCTGCTGTTTCATCTTTTGGCCATTGTAGGCTCTCTGTAGTTTCAATGAAAGCCTGACCAGCATGCGCATGCATCAGAGGGAAGGCTAATCCTCTCATTCAGTGGGGGGATCAAGTCCTGAGGTACCAACCTACATGTTCTCTGTAGGTTACATACTGCCATCAGGCTGAGCGAAAAACATTATTGTTGCATTTTTCTAAGCAACCTATTCCATTTCTCAAAGAAGAAGCATTAATAAACATGCTGTATAATACCTAAAAACATTTTTAGGTCATGCTTTTATATTTTTTTTCACTGCTTGCAATATGTTTTGAAAATATGCAACTGTCCAAAGGACTTCTAACTTGCCAAACAGCCTGTCAGCCTTAAAGTTGATACACAACAGACAACGCATGAGTTTTACCTGACAACAACAAGTTATGCAACATCAAATTTGCTCCATACAGCAGTTGCTGGTCATACTGTAAATCTACTTTGGACAATCCAGCTGATGCATGTTGTCATTTCTGAAACTAAGCTGGAAAATAAGGGATAAAGGGGAAAATTAGAAGCCAGAATGCTGACATTAAACTGCAGGGTATGAATGTCAAAGTCCTCCACAGAGCATCCAAAGCATCCTCTGCTGCACCTCCCTAATCAACAGGTTTGCATTTCCCCAACAACATAAAAAGTAATTACCAAAGACTATTATTTCATGATTGTTTTCTAATCTTCTAAAAAAATATTCTGAAATGAATCAAATCAAATTTCACCTAAAGATGCATATTCCAGGGCTAAACCTCCTCGGGTTCAGATCGTATGAGATCTCTCCTTCTCTTACAGGATCAGGATGCTCAAATCCGCCCTTCCTTTCCAACCCCAGTCTCCCACCACTCACCTGTGCTGGCTGTGTATTGCAGGCTTCCCCGCTTCCTGAAGGGAGACAAGGGCTTGTTTTTGGCCCCTGTGCCCCCGGCTGAGTTCCCGGAGGGCAGATTGGAGGACATGTCTTGTGGTTCAGCTTGGCTCAAACTGGGTAGAGAAGAGCTGAGTGAGTCAGAGCTGCAGAGGACGGAGCGTCGAAAAGATACACAGAGAGGAGGAGAAGAGGGAGGCGAAGAGAGAAGACAGAGGACGGACAAGAGAGGAGGGATGTAGGATGTAGTTTGAGGGAGTCAGTGCCAGTCAGCTTAACTGTGTGTATCCGTGTGTGTATGTGTGTGTGTGTGTGTGTGTATGGTGTGTGGATGGAAGCAGGGATTTCCAGACGGGTTGGTCCAGCGTGGGGCTGCAGAGCATCCCTCTGCATCGAAGCAGACCCCGCCCCCTCTGACAGAAAGACTCCCGTGCCTGAGCTGCAGCGCTGATGGGGGGTGTGATAAGAGAGGCTCGGCTCCCGCCCACATGCGCAGACAAGCATTTGCATGCACACCGAGTACAATAACGCACAGCAGCAGCAGTAGTGTGCGGTCGTGCTGTTGCTATAGCAACCACAAATCTAAACGTGGGCAAGCGAGTGAGAGGAAAAGTTGTAGCTTCAGCGAAACTGAAATAGTAAAAGCAAATTCTACAAACAGGAGCAGGAAAAATGTATCTATGCGATACTAGTCGCACCCGACCAAATTATTGTGGCCAGTGACCAGATAATACTTAAATCAATTTACGATATAATCGAAAAACTCTTGGAGCAACATTTTTAATCGTCCTCATTTCCTGTAAGGTTTTGCATTGACTTGTTTTGGCCAAATATACTCACTTTACTATCACATGAGCTTAGCAAAGTATACACTCCTCATAAGCTGAGAAGCCAGAAGAACATTTGGTGTAAGAAAATTTATCACGCATTTATTTTTATCACTCGATTATTGTAACTTCCATCTCTCATAATCAGCAGTAACAAAGCGCCCTGCGGTGCGGTGAATTATGTTCTTGGAAAACAACTTGCTGGATTGTCAAAGAGAAGCTTAAAAGAAGCACATTCAGTGAACACATCAGATGCATTATACTAATAAATTCATGGGAGGAATATTGCACTGTAAAATTAAAGAACCCAGATATTATTAACGTGACTTTCGTGCATAATATATTTTAATTCACATCATTACTCAGAGACATAAAACTAATAGAAATCACTAAAATGTTCATATTTCTGCAGGAACAATAGAATTGAACATAAAAATGTTTTTTAACTGTCTACAGTCTGTGGAGCGCTTTTATCATGTATTTCCGTGTAAAAACACATGGGAAACACCGACAACGGACTCTTCCTGCATGTAAACTTTAATGTAAACTATGCAATGAGAATGAAGACTTTCGCTTTGGCGGGTTTATCTTAAATTATTAAGTTTCCCCATTTTTATGTTACTACAAGATCATTTAATTTTAACTTTCCTTAGAAGACGATATTTCACGAGTAATTCTTCACTTGTAGGCATGTAAAATTAGATCTGGGTCGATCGATGCACATTCACTGATCACAGGAAGAGGAGAGCGCACTCTGGAGTTAGCACCCTCCTGTGGCGGAAGTAGTGAAACTGATTGAAGACCAAATAACAGACTTAATGCACAAACTCATAGCTCTTTTTTTTTTCTTACAGACTGAACTCAAAACTCACAGATATATCTGCACACTTTGCCTTTTAATACTTAGATAATTGCATAAAAAAGCAACAAATAATATAAATACGACAAAAAAATGACAATAAACATTTTTCAAATATTTTACAGAGTCAAATTTAATTCCAGCAATCCCGCTCCACTGGCTTTGCACACCTAGCCAGTCTTTTAGCTGGATTTAAATCGGGACTCCAACAAGCCATTTAAGGGCACTTACCTTCACATCCTTAAGCCAATTTGTCCTTTTGCTGGTGTATTTAGGAGCTTCCTGCTCCCATTCACCTTTCCAACAGAGGGCCCAAGAAGCTTTTCTCAAACATTTTGTTGTTCTTGTCAGCATCAGCTCTTCTTTCAACAGACTGCTGCCAGCACCATGTATCACAGGAGGATAGTATGTTGTATTGCCAAACACAGAGTTGCCACCTTGCCAGTGCCAAACAGCTTATTCTGCTATTGACTCTTGTTTTGTGTCATTTATTGGACTGGATGGTTGAAGTCTGAAGACCAGACATATTAACAATTAAGCAGTTCATGCATTTAACAAACAGGGGCCTCAGCAGCATGTGGAAGAACCATACACAGCCACAACAGCCTGGTACAGTATCTCCTCCTCATGCTGGTCACCAGCTTGGTCAGACACTGCTGTGGCATGGAATCCCATTCTTCAAATAGCATTTGGCACAAAGCAGGAGTGGCTGTCTTGATCTCTGGCACGAACAGCACATCCAAGCTGATCCCACAAATAATCAAAGGGGTTGAGGTCAGAACTGCAGGCAGGCTGTTCCATCCTCTCCACTCACAAATTCTGCAGGTAGACTGATAAATCCTGCTCTGTGGGGAGAGCATTGTCATCTTGGAGGATAGAGTTCAGTACCAGACTGTGGATATATGGGCTTGCCACTGGTTGCAGAATCTTATCTCAATATATAATCTCAATAAGCCTGATTCTCAGAACCTGGTGTATCAGAAGCTTAAAACACAGTCAGTAGCAGAATCAGCTGTTTGGCATTGGCAGAGGAGATTTATCAAGTTTTTCAACCCAGATACTTAAACCTGCTGCTCAACCCATAAATGCATTTTCCTCATAAATGTGGCTGCATTTAAGGGGAAAAAACAACAGTATTAGATTTATTGGTAAGAAGCACTGTTACAACAATTAAATAATCACCCAAATACAAATTTCCTCACTTTCTGTGCTACATTTATATTCACAGAACAAAATTATTCTGGGAGGTCTTCAGTGATACGTGATTCATGAGTCACTGGTAAGTTCAAAACAAGTGTTAAAATAAAAAAGAGGCTTAGTGAGCACGAGAAGGTTAATTCTAGCAAGCAAAGGTGAAAAGAGACATCAAAAGTGATTTTCTATGACAACACAGCTTCCTGGAGGATGAAGATGACGTGCAGGTGAACAGACTGGGAACTCTCAGTTTAGTGCAGCTCTCTGGGGGACGGCAGCAGACAGGTGTGGCTGCATCAGGCACTGACAGGGAGGCATTAATGTATGAATGGGCTCTCTGATGTATGAATATATTCAATCAAAGTTCACTCTTGTGCACGCGGTCTTCTTTTTGTGCTCAAAAGTTAATCTGTCTGTTAATCCGTCATCATGCACTGAGCTTAGCCTTCCTTACAGCAAAGGCACACCTATACAGCCATGAGTATAAGCAGAGAATCTGGATTATAGTCTTTTTACTGTAACAGCTTGGCTCAGTTTCCCAGCATGCTCCTTGTATGGGTCGCTTATGCATCACATGACATAAACACAGACCCATACTGGATATTTACAATAAACTTTTTCTTTGTTTTTTTTCCCTCTTAAATACTGTAGAAATGCAAACAAAACCTACATAAACAAGACAAAATATAAATGTCTCTATATAATGAGTAAAATGTAAAAATAAGGGAAATTTGTGCAATGCAAACCATCATGTGATTAAAAAAACTGCATATTTTAACAAAAATGGAAACATTTGATAATTTAAATCATTTATATTTCTGTATAGATAATGGTATCCGTGCTATTCTCTATTAATGATGAGTACTGTAACCATGTCGTATGACAGAGCGATGGCACGGTGTCACCAAGGCTCCCGGTGCGTCATCAGTAGGAGTTCACTTATTTATTTTGCGGGCTTGTGAGAAAGCTTGTAGACTCAACCACATGAGCTAATCAGTGGGTGGAACCTCCTGTAACGGATCCTGGAGGAGAGTAAAGACAATTCATCACAAATGACACGCTCGGGTGCTCCCGTCAGGAGAATGATCCGATTTCTCCGAGGTTTTAGGAGCACATAACCAATTTCAAAGAGGTCTCTTTGATCCTGTTAATTACTTGCTTATTTGGACAGTTTGTTTGTGTTTGGGGTTCTTCAGTCCAAAGCTTCAGATTTATGAAGAAAAAGCAGCACTTTTTCATGTACGAATCAAAACAATACAAGAAAATACAAATAAGAAAAAAGATTTACAATTCTGATTATGTTGGCAAAGGTTCAGGAAGCCTCCAAAAAGCTGCATTTTATTTCACCCTTTCTGCACTATGATGTAACGTAGTATGCTCTTGCATCTCAGGTTGATCTGAGGATCTGTGAGTAATCTCATCAACAGATCAGAGATGCAGGGACTGAGCACAAAGCAGGGCTACACCTTCTACTGCTTAATGGGATTGGCCGTCATCACTAGATGTGCCACTGCGATTAGCCTGCTTGGAAGCAGTCATGGATTTAAATCTCAAGCAACCTGCTCCAGGCAATAAGGAGCACAATAATAGTATAGTTTTTCAGGATTGAAGTGGGTGCTGACATGAGTAGCGGTGTGGGCGACTAATCAGCAAAACAACAATATAGAGCTTTTTTGTTTCTTTGATGGATTTGATGCTTATATTCGACTCTGACTTGTCACTCAAAACAGGATGCAAGCATTTCATGAGTGTAGTAGGAATTGTGCATGAAGTTTTTGTTTTCACCATGCTCCAAAAATAAATAAATAAATAAAATAAAATAAATCTGCCTCTTCTGCAGGATCACCATCACTCGTAGGTCACACTTTTCCAGATACTGTCAATCCTTTAGCTGCCCGCTGAGCCTATTTGACCCTGACGTCACCAAACTGGATCTTGCCCTGCGTGGCAGGCTAAAGGACAGACTCAAGTTCTACTAAACTTACAAGAAACCCACACAAGAGCTGTAAATATATAAAAACACTATGGAAAGTTTACAAAAGAAATCTTATTTATTCACATCTAATGAAAAAACTTTGTGCAGTGATGCAGATGTTGGTGCAGTCCAGCAGTCCAGAGACTGGACTACCTGCTGATGCAATGATAATGTAAACACAGCAAACAAACACACCTGTAATTGTTCCATTTGGCAGCTCTGTGACGTTTCACCACAATTGCACACTAAGCAAGAAGGAGGACATCAGTTATTCTAATCATTGTAAAAGACTACCAGATATTTCTGTGTCAACATGCTTCCAAGCTTACATAACACTTTGGCACCACCACACCTGAGGTTTGCCAGTTTAAGCAGCAAGGTGTTGGAGAAAACTGATCCTGGGGCAGCCCCAATCAAATGTTAAAACGGGGTTTACCTGTGAAACACAATATCATTGAATATAAATTGCTATATGAATTCAAATAACCTTCATATTATAATGTAAAACATCTGTATTTCCTCTAAAACCAGTTCTAAAATGCAACGTATTTTTTTCATTTTTTTGTGAAAAGGAAGATAGCTAATGCTGAGATTTCTGTTTCTTTAGCTGACTGGAGTGTGACAAGTGAGGAATTTTTAGATCATACTTAATTATTTATAAGTGCAATATATCCCGTGCATATGACATTACTGCAGGCATGAGGAAAAATTAAGTCTCAGGCTTGTGAAATGAGTTTTGTGCAGCATGTTGCAGACTGTAATCTCTGTAACAGGAAATGACATACATACATCTCAGGACTTACATGCAACACATCATTATACATAAATGAGAACCATTTAGAAATTTTATACCCATTTATTAAATGCATCATTTTAAAAGTATAAATAAATACATTTTCACTTATAAGCATGTAATTGTTTTCAATGAAATGTAACAGATGTGGAACATGACCATCTTTTCCCTTTTCCCAAGATAATATCTACATAGTTGATGTTAACATTTATATGTATAGGAAAATATTAGTGAAAAGAAAAGAGGGGAACTGCAGCTGTTGGTAAGTGTAACAACCGTTCTGTAACAGGAAAATAATTAATCAGGTTCTCTTCAAAGCTGCAGATCTTTTTAAAAATTGTGAATATGTCACAAGTTTTTACAAAATTTCACAAGGTGAAAAAGCAAATAAAAGACCAAATATTGTGTGAATAATGTGGGTGTTTGCCTTAGAGGCAGCGATGGGGAGCTACTGCAGTTGTCCTCATAGAGAAAATGACCTGGGCTTTATCTTCAAGGAGCCTTTCAAAAAGCCTCAGTACAGTGAGTAGGTCACAGACAAAAGGTGAATATTGTGCCTTTTTTTTTCTTTCAATAATTTATGCTTACATGCACAGTAGCTCTTCCATTGCCTTCACAAGTCTCACTGTAACAAATCATTTAGACATTTTGCCAGTTTTGCAGAGCGAAGAAGATGAAGCCGAGTTCAATGCATAACACATGCAACACAGAAATAAATCCCCTTAAGCTGATGATTATATGATGAACTGTAGTGGCATCAGCTAAAGCATCCACATTACACTCACAGTCAGGACCCCTAAAGTTTAGTATCATTAAAAATATTCCTCATACCAATGCCTGTAAAACATATTTTTGATGCAATAAAAAGAAAAATGTTCTTTTATTTTAATGCTTCTTCAGGACCTTCAAGTTGTTTGATCAATATGTGATATATCCAAAGTATTATATAGAACATGTAAACACCAGTATTACGGCTGCAGTTTGCTGCTAATAGCTTCATTTGCGTGCATTAAAGTATGACCATAGTAGAAGGAATCACAGCTAGTCTGGTGTGAAAATGCAGGCAAAAATGAGACCTTTCATGCTGTGCTACAACTTATTTTGACCAGCCACATGGTGATACAGACCCACATTAAACTTACTTACTTACTCAACAGAAAGCAGACAAAAGAGCTGCAGGACACCTATTTCTGTTACTTGGCAGCATAGATACTAATATAAATGAAGTTATGATTGTAAGATCAAAGAAGAAAATTAAAGAAAGAAGATTAGAGGCGAAAAATCACACCTAAAAAGATATTTTGGCGTTGGAGTGTGACGTTTGTGTGCTTAAGTTATAAGTAGTCAGGAATTCTAGAAAAAAAAAAAAGTTAAAGAAGTTAAAAAATGCAAAATTTTACACTTTATTTACATTGAATAAACCAAAGTTTGTTTGTTAAATCAGTTGATTCTGAGAGGACCGCGGAGAAGGTGGATTTATCATGGATTTTCTTGATCGATTATTGAACCAGGGCCAATGTGGGAATGGAGCCAATCCCACCTGACACTGAGTAAGAGGCAGGGTGATCCCGGACAGCTTGCAGGTTAGTGTAATATAATGT
>VOQJ01004324.1:17696-29308 GCA_015052665.1 Apistogramma diplotaenia
TTCATTTCCATCCACCCTCTTTCACTTATCCTGTTCAGGGCCAATGTGGGAATGGAGCCAATCCCACCTGACACTGAGTAAGAGGCAGGGTGATCCCGGACAGCTTGCAGGTTAGTGTAATATAATGTAGCCCTAAAAGCCCAACTATCTTCACATGAAAGCCATCTGAAAACTCCAAGGAAGAACGTGAAATGATGTTTTCATATTTTTAGGCCATTAAACTTGAGAAAACAAGTAAACTTTTTAAGCACCGGATTGGCTTCTGACTGAACTAGTAACCTCAAATATAGCGTTCCAGTTTAAGTACTCTAACATCTAAAGTGAGTACATAACAGTCCTGAATACTTGGCTCAGTGGCCCTGAACCATCACCCCTGCAAGGATCACCACCCGCCTGCTCCAATCCTGCAGAAACGGTACGTATAATCACAGCTCTCCTGAGGGTATCCTACAGCAATTTTTCTGAGATGTTTTGAAGGGTGTCAGATCCCCTTTAAACAAATACAATTGATGTAACAGAAGATGCACATGTTTTCACTGAGACCCCAATGAAGAGCATTGTGCAGTGACCGTTGCTGTATTTAGTAGGTACCACACCACCTGGGATTTAAACGTCTTAACTATAAGAAGGTTATAAGACCTTAATGCTTCCCTCCCTGCTTCGTCCATGTGACCTAGAGTAAAGTTAAGAGTCCAGCAGGCAGGAAGTACAGTGATGCGGGGAAAAGAGCAAACTGCACACACACTTCAAAACTACACTTTCATTAAAATGAGCATCCAAGTCAAATCTTTGTCTTCTCAAAATATTAAAAACATAGTTAACACGCCAATAAATAGATATTACAGTGACGTAAACAGGCTTAGTCATGACAGGAGATATATTCTGTACTGTCATTTCGCCGCCGTTTTTGAATCAGAGTAAGTCGTTAACATTTTTTCTTTTATCAATATGCACACATGCTGCCAAGTGCGTGAATGTGTTTGTGTTCTCCTTTTCTTTTCATCATTCACCATTGCCCTCATTATACTAAATGGATTGACTGGCCAATCAGGAAGAGGCACTTTGTAAGTCAGGCTTTAAGCACAAGGAATTAAAGGGTGGCTCTCTGTTGGCCAGAGCAGGTGAATTCATTTGATCCTCGAGAGGTCCATAGCTAATCAAGGAAGGCCAGGAAGGCTCAGACTCCTCCTTTCCAATCCCCTTCCGCTCAGAAATCTCCTTTCACAACGATTAGTTGTCGTAGCCAGATTTTCCTGCAGCTGTTCACAGACAACCATCAAAATTTCCATCCTTGAGGATCTTGAGTTTGCGGAGGAAGAAGAAATGGGTGCAGGAGCCAGCGCCGAAGACAAAAAGTCCAAGGAATTGGAGAAACAACTCCAAGAAGATGCTGATAAGGAGGCTAAAACGGTCAAGCTATTACTGCTTGGTAAGTGACCTCCTGAAAAGACTTGTGTTCAGTGCTCAGATCAACAGGTTTTAACTTCAAAAGAATTGTTACAGTGTAACTTTTAGTTGTCGCTGTCTGACTGTAAAGTTTCAGTTTGCAGAGGAGAGCCAGAGTCTTGAGGTGTTACAGTAACAACAGGAAACAACAGGATGAATGATGTATGTCAAACTCTAAAAACACGTTTTTATTTTAAGAGAAACTCTGCCTTAGCTTATTTAGACAACATGAGGACTGTAGGAGCTGTTTCATTAGTGAGAGTTCAGCAGAGGAAAGAGATTAGGGAGATGAGATAGCAGGTTGAGCTTTTAGCCCACATGTTTGGGATGAAGCTCAGAAAAGTGACGAAGACTTTGTCCATAACTGGAAACATACATTTAAGGAATAAATTATAAGCGCCACAACTGAAAAGTACAGTAAGCACAGAACTTTAGATAAATGTTTTCATATATTTCTCACTTGTTTATGCATGTCATACCATGTTTATTACAATATAAATGAGGCAATGCAATACTTTTTTTTTTTTACATTAAAGTGCATTATTCACAAAAAATGCAGAACTTAATCTTCCTCAAAGTCTTCAAAAGGGAAAATATTGTAAATATATATGTATGAAATCTTTTTAAAATATATGCTGCATTTAGAAATGCATTGGTAAAACGTATAAATAATCATTTTACTGTTATTTAAAATGACTTTTCACTTCTAATGAAAGGACGTTGGCGCTTAAAAGATCGTAGCCTTTGGTCTAAATGAATTACAGCCCGGCAGCGATATGTCAATCCACTTAGCTAACCGGTTTAGTGCAGATCCACTTGGTGAGATCTTTGTTGACAGCTCAGCTCACACAAAATGTATAAAATGCATTTCGTTCGTGAAAGTCAAAAAAAAAAAAAGTTCAACTGATAAGTTTTTACTGGGAGATCCAAAGCTGTTAATTCTTGCAAATCAAAAAAGTGGTTTGAACTTTTCCTCTTCACTGAGCACCTATTAGGCTTAATACAGACTTGCAGTAGATTTACAGAGGAGTTACTTCTTCTGTTGCATTATGTGTCAGACTGTAAGGACGGGCAAGAAGAGAGCCATCTTGTGGGCTCTGTGGGATATTGTTAAAAACTGCAAACCAAAACGGTTGAACTGCAAGTAAAAATCAGCCCCAAACAACAAAAATAAAAATCTCACATGTTCTCAAACTGACACAACTAAGGTTCATATTTCCACACTGTTTTGCATATTATAAATGGTTGTCATTTCAGTGGTGATAGTCTATATTTTCACAGATTTACAATTTCTAAAACAATCCTACAAATAATCTGTCTTTTCTGCAGGACTAAACTATTCTTTAAAACCCCAAATTCATGGCCCTGTGAGGCCTGCAGGCACGTTTGCAGGGGGAGCATGAGGTGCAGAGATGAAATCAGGGTGCATCTCATTGCATCTCGGGAGCTGACAAAAATTTAGCTCAAAGTCACAGTGCCACCCTTAGTGCCTATCACAAATTAGCAAAACAAGCTTGACTTACTAACATGTGTAAAGGCTTTAAATGCTCAGCACTAAGTCTGCTGATGGCTTAGGTGATGTGGCTCAAGTGAGAGCAAGACATCCAGCTTTGGATGCCCTGTGACGCATAAACTCCTTCTGGCCTCATTTGCGTTGGAGACTGCCTGATCTGCATGGAGGCTCTTCTCCATACAACACATTCAGTTCTGTTTCTTATATATTTTTTGCATATATGCACAAGGCTCATTATGTATGCATGCATGCACTTACATTGGCTTGCTGTCATTTCAACCAGTTTCAGTGTTTTGATTTCAGATGCCAGCTTTTGGTGATGTCTGCCAATAAAATGAAGCTCAGTGGTATTTATGTTAGGTGGGTGAGGCGCAAAATGTCCAAAGAAATATGAGAGGATATTTCGGTTCAGCAAGAAAGGAAAAATGCCATGAGAACTGTGGTGTTGTAAGCATATTACGTTAGCAGAACCTTTGGCTTGTTCAGTGTCCTCTGTTAACATCACCACAGTGTCCCAGACTTGCAGAAACTATAATCAACTAGTTGAATGTGTTTTCTCCACTTTGCACCATCTCCCATCCCATTTCTTATCATATTTTTCTTCACTTATAGCAGTGCATCTGGAAGTTGTATATATTTTAAGAGTTAAATGTAATGCATTTAATCTTCCTGTTGTGTTTGCAATAACAAAAAAATCTACATGACACAGAATTTATAATTTATATTGACCATTAACCTCTTTTCCTTCAGGTGCTGGTGAGTCGGGAAAGAGCACCATCGTTAAACAAATGAAGTAAGTATTAAAAGAAGTGATGACAGTAGCTTTGTGTCGTTCCCCGTCGCTGGTAGGCAATCACAGCGTGGAGTTTTTTTAAAATCTCATCAGTCAGCTTTAGCCATTTGGCTAAAGCTCCTCAGCCTCTGTCTGTTTCATTTGCAGTGAAGCCCGAAGCTTAACAAGGCAAACATCCGCTTACCAATTTGTCAGCATTTCTTTTGTGCACTTAGTACAACTTTGGCAGAGAAAGCAAAGTGAGAGCTGAAACATTCCACAAGGTGGCACTCTCTCCTTTCCAACTACTTTCTTTCTGCCCATCAGCTCAGTCACGTAGTGGATTATCATTGGGAAAGCTTTTTTCCTGTCCTGATACTCTTCATCATCCACTCCTCTACTCACTTGCAGGATTCTGCATCAAGGTGGATACACAAAAGAGGAACAAATGGAGTTCAGAGCGATCATCTTTGGCAACATCCTGCAGTCTGCTCTGGCTATCATCAGAGGCATGGAAATGCTTGCCATTGATTTTGGTTCTCCCTCTGCACAGGTCTCATGTTACACTTAAGAGATAAAAACCAGACATGATAGACTTGTTGAGTTCATTCTCATTGACAATAAACTTTGTACTATAAATAGTACAAGCACTTTGTCCATGCTGATGGAGCTTTATTCTGTGTACAAAACCACAGGAGGATTCACAGAAGCTGCAAAACTTGTCAGATTCCATCGAGGAAGGCACGATGCCTGCTGAGTTGGCTCAAGTTATCCAGAAGTTGTGGAAGGACTCTGGAGTGCAGGCTGCCTTTGACAGGGCTGCTGAGTACCAACTCAACGACTCTGCTGGCTAGTGAGTCTATGTCTTCATGTAAAACTAAAGCATCAGCTCCCATAGTGTTTATAAATACAGAGGATTTCATATGCAAAACTGACTGCTATACTGTTTGTTCTGGCACCTTCAGCTACCTCAATGAAATGGACAGAATCTGCAAGCCAGACTACATGCCCACTGAACAGGATGTGCTGCGATCTCGAGTCAAAACAACTGGTATCATTGAAGAGCAGTTCTCCTGCAAAGAGTTGCACTTCAGGTGAGTCACTCGGCAACTGGCTGAACCTTACAACTCCATGGTTTACAGGTACTTACTGAAACTTTTCTGACTTTCTGCGGTAAACAGGATGTTTGATGTGGGTGGCCAAAGGTCAGAGAGAAAGAAGTGGATCCACTGTTTCGAGGGGGTGACTTGCATCATCTTTTGCGGCGCGCTCAGTGCGTACGACATGGTGCTTGTAGAGGATGACGAAGTGGTGAGTCAAGGAGCTCTGCTATCTGATTAACAAGCAAAAGAGTCGTGTCAGTGAGTAACTCTCTGTGGTCTCTCTAATTTTTTTAGAACCGTATGCATGAGTCCCTCCATCTATTCAACAGTATCTGCAACCACAGATTCTTTGCACTGACCTCCATCGTGCTTTTCCTCAACAAGAAGGATCTCTTTGAAGAGAAGATCAAGAAAGTCCATTTGAGCATCTGCTTCCCAGACTATGATGGTAAGATCGCCTGCTTCAGTTTTCAATTATACCTGTTCCACATGCTGCACACAGCTTGAGGAAGCAGAAAAAAAGCAGTAGGCCACAGGCATACAGTGAGAGTGAAACCAGACTGGTACACGGCACCAGAACACAAATAACAATAAATATATAAAACTAACTTGTAACCCAAACCACTAAAGGTGTGTGATGCAAATAGACTTAGGCAGTGTTATTCGAAAGCATTGCATACATTTTCAATGTTATGCAGATGATACCCAGCTTTATCTATCCATGGAGACAGATTACACAACCCAATTAGTTCAACGGTAGGAATGTCATAAAGACATAAAGACCGGGATGACCTCTAATTTCCTGCCTTTAAATTCAGAATATTCAGAAAAATTCTGAATAAACTCAGGTTATTGTACCCGGCCCTACAAACCTACGAACCTTAGAAACATGGTGTCTAACCAGATACTTCCTGTGGGTGGCATTACCTTGGCCTCCAGTAACACTGTGAGGAATATTGGAGTCATTTTTAACAGGATATGTCCTTTAATGCACATATTAAACAAACAAGTAGGACTGCTTTCTGGCATTTGCGCAATATTTAGATTAGAAACATCCTGTCTCAGAGTGATGCTGAAAAGCTAATTCATGCATTTATAACTTATTATCAGGCTGCCCTAAAAGCTCCATGAAAAGCCTTCAGCTGATTCAAAAGACTGCAGCTAGAATACTGACAGGGACTAGAAAGAGAGCATATTTCTCCCATATTGGCTTCTCTTCATTGGCTAAATGCAGAAAGTGATTTAAAATCCTTCTTCTCACATACTCCTCTGTGGAACCAGCTCCCAGTCTGGATTCGGGAGACAGACACCTTCTCTACCTTTAAGATTCGGCTTAAAAATTTCCTTTTTGATCAAGCTTATAGTCAGGGCTGGATCAGGTGACCCCCAACCATCCCTTAGTGAATCTGCAATAGGCCTAGCTTCTCATGATGTAGTTTCTTTTTCACTCACCTTATTTCAGTCTATGTGTTTATACCCCACTCTGTTTCCAATCATTAGTTATTATTAATCTCTGGCTCTCTTCCACATCATGTTTTTTGTCTTTCTCCCTCCCCTCACCCGTCATGGCAGATGGCTGCCTCTCCCTGAGTCTGGTTCTGCCGGAGGTTTCTTCCTGTTAAAAGGGAATTTTTTCTTTTCCACTGTTGACAAGTGCTTGCTTATAGGGGGGTCGTCTGATTGTTGGGTTTTCCCTGCATTATTGTAGGGTCTTTACCTTACAATAAAAATCTCCTTGAGGTGACTGTTCTTGTGATTTGACGTTGTATAAATAAAACTGAGTTGAAATTGAATTGTAACATGTCACTTGTCATGTCAGGTAACAAAAGGTCTTCTCCCCTGATTATTTGTTTTTTTTAGGCCCCAACACATATGACGATGCCAGCAACTACATCAAGTCACAGTTCTTGGAGCTGAACATGAAGAAGGGTGTGAAAGAAATCTACTCTCACTTGACTTGTGCCACAGACACAAAAAACGTGGAAATTGTGTTCAACGCTGTGACAGACATCATCATCAAAGAAAACCTTAAGGATTGCGGTCTCTTCTAAACAGCTGCAGAGTGAAAAGAAGGTGCGTAGCGACCACGCCACATCACCCCCAGACACGAAAGAATAAAAGAGTCGAGATTAGGTCCCCACTGTATTAGTTTAACCTCATCATATATGGCCATCCTGCATTGACAAGCAACTTTTGAGACTTTTGAGGACGAGGAAGACAATCAAGAGCAAAAGGCAATTCCTTAGTAACTTGATATGAAAGGTTTAATGTTTGATTCATGAAAACTTGAGATTTTTTTCAACATGTACTTATTACTTTCTCCATTTTGCAGAACTTCCTCTCCCACCTTAACCCTTTACATATTGACATCAACCACGAAGCATAAAAGACGGAGCACAAGGGAAACTCAGATTGTTGTGTTTATACTATTGCTTCCATGCCAAGACATGGTCCTTGACTGATCCTAGCAACTCATCTCCAACAGTACACGCCCCTCTAACACAGTGCATGTCCAGCTGGGTTCAAACAACTATCAAGACCCCATATCAACATTGTGGACACTCAGCTTTCTACAAGACTCTTTCATTTTTCTAAACCACAGTATGTTTCTCACACCAAAGGTTGATAGTTTAAAGGTAAGAATGTGAAATCGTTGCTGATTTGATCCTCACTGCATTCTTTTGACTACTGTGTCATGAGTTCTATTTACTATTAAAGCCAAGCTCTGTAATATAAACCAAATAAAACAACAACAAAAGGAAAAAAACAATAAGTCTGGGATATATGAATATTTCGAATAGCAACATTTCACTCTTATTTTTGTTCTTTTTTTCTTTTTTGAGTACAGTAGCCTCTGTGGTCTTGATAATTAAGCTGTAAAAGTTGCTGAGCAAATATCCCAGTGCAAAAAATTGTACATGTATCTACATAGTGTTGATGTATTCCATTCACTTAACATTTTAATGTGATGAATAAATTTCAGAACATCAAACATGATAGAGAAACTTTGTACATAAGAGTAGATAATGCATTATATTTTGAAAGATAATCTATGAGAGAGGGAAACACTAGAGGGACGATACTTTATTATAAAAAGGGAATGAAAATCTGCAGAGTTTGTCCTTTCTTATGAAATGTAGAGGCATGAAATAAAGAAGCATTAACTTCACTTCCGTGTCTGTGTCTTCGCTGCAGTCACACTGTCACTACAGTATACTGAATTAACAAAACAGGCATGTTGATACTGGCGGACCACCTCAGGCTCTTACTTGCAGGGGCAATGCTGCTGTTATATAATTTCTCTAATCCAGTCAAAGGGGAAATGGCAGCGTAAGGAAGTTCATTAGCAATAACCCTATTGAGAGAGCAAAACAAATTAAAGCGGTAATTAATCTGCTGGGTGAGATTTGCTGTAAGATTGTGCAGGGATGGATACACGAGACATGATAGCAAGCAAGGACAAAACGCAGTGTAAACAATGTCTGGAGCTTTCAAGAGGAACTATCACCAGATTTGAGTGAGCAAGGACAGTTTCTTTTGCTCCCATCCAGCACTGCGTGTTCTCTGTTTTGTTTTAAATCCATAATTAAAGCCCTAAATGCCAGTCGTCTCTTTTTTTAATTTTTTTTTTTATAACATTGAGCTTTGTCTGTCCGCGGTGCATCAGCATTTGCCGATCAAAACAATCTGTTCAAACAGCTGGAGAACAATGGCAACAATACGTTCCCTGTGTTCTACATTTCATTGTCACTAAATCCAAAGAAAAGACCAAAAACTTGACCTCACTTGAGGTTCAAAAACTACTAAAAACACACCTCGTTACAAAGTTTTTAAGCCTTCTTAAAAAATGTACAATTATTTCTCAAATTTCTCCCTTTTTTTTAAAGGTTAACAGCCGATCAGGCAATGCTGAGTACTGCAGGCAGTAAATGCACGTGGGAACATGACATCATCACCACCTATATCCTATATATCCAGGAATCAGCATGTTTTGGCTCAAAGATAAGAGTCTTTTCCCGCATGCTGCCATGGTGACTTGTAGACTGATTCTCATTTGAATTAATTTCATGTACTATAATGTAAAGACAGCAGAGAAAGACATTTTGAGCTGTGGTGTGTGCTGCAGCTGGAATGAAGTCTAAAAATACTGTTTCCAACTTGAGTGACCTCAGTCTCTGCTCTCTTTCGGTGAGATTGTGATTTGGTTTACAGTGGAAAGCATCTGGTTAGTGTTGCCTGCTATTTTGCTTTAAAACAGAATAACAGCCAGACAGCTTTGAGTCATGAGGTTAAACCTGGGCCAGTACATCAGCTCAGATTTTAAGCAAGCTATGCGCTGATCAGCCACAACATTAAATCACCTGCGTATTAATTTATAATACTGACCCAGTCGACATGGGAGCTCTGCAGGTGTGTTGTAGTGTCCTTTGGGTCCTGTAGTCTGCAGGGTGTGTCCTCTGTGAATCAGGCTTGTTGCAGTGCACATCGCACAGATGTGATTGGGTTCTAAGGAGTTTGGAGGCTGAAAGGATGGTTTAGGTGGCACACACTGCCCTGCTATGGGACGCTGCTGCCACTGGGAAGTGTTTTTGTCATAGGGTGGGGATGCTTGGCTGTTTCCAAGAAGGTTTAAGTGAGGGAACAGCCACATCACTCCCAGCAGAACATGTCATTCACTTACACCTGTCAGTAGTGTTGATTGTATGGCTGATCAGTATAAACCTTTGATAAACTTGTCTACCAGGATCTCTGTGTGCAGGATCTATCTCAAGCTGTGCTGTACTGCAGAATATACAAGAACAGACTTCCTCAGTGTTACATGGGGGGAGGGGGGGCGTCTAAATAATACCAACAAGACCTCTGCCTAAATGCAACTATTATCCAAGTTTTACAATTTAGTTTTTACGTTTCTTTACTACAGGGACCTTTTAGTGACTACATGATAATTACATTGAAAATCAATGGGAACAAAACAACACATAAAATTCACACATGAAAATCAAATCACTTCACAAACTGACTCGAATAAAGATGTTCAGTACATTGTGGTCTTGGTAAAATAAAAAATAAAATAAAAAACAGCTATACAGATACGGATGTGGCTACTGAGTTCATTAGACTCCAGCTAACTGATCCCTGACCCCACTGGTTACATTTTTTGCTTCACGTCAAACAAATCACACAGATCTCCTATACATGTTATATCATTCAAACATCCCAAAATGGGAATACTACATAACTGAAAGTAAAAATGAAAACAAAATATGACAGATGTAAATATTCAGTAATGTAATGTGATACAGCTAAGACAAATCACAACATGATGATGGAAAGAATATTTTAGCCATAAAAACTGTGTAATGCATTCATGGATCTGTTGAACAGGCAGTCAGTTTTGGTCCTTAACAGAAAAACTACAAACCTGCCTGAGTGATGCAAAGATCTTAAATATGACAGGACTTAGTGATCACCTCACAATCTTTGCTCACTGAATTCTTCCCAGAGCATGCCACATCTTAAATTCTATTAGGCCAAAAGCCCAATCTCCCTCAGGTTGATCTTGATGATGACATCAGTTACGGCATCAAACACAAACTGCACATTCTTGGTGTCTGTCGCACATGTGAAGTGTGTGTAGATCTCCTTGATGTCCTTTCGTTTATTTAAGTCTTCGAACTGGCACTGGATATAAGCTGCTGCCTCTTCGTATGAGCTCCCACCTACAGTGAAAGGCCAGTTATTACTAAATAAATTGTCTAAGAAACATCCCCCTAATGAGCTCTGGACCTGAGTTATACAAACTGACAGGGAAAATTGAATTATTTTGATCTGCACCCGGTTGCACCTGGTTTTCTTTGCAGAGAATGTATTGAGTCATAAACAGGCTTCCAGAGCATCCGCCTGACTAGTAACAGTCCAGTTTACTTTATCCAAAGCTTATTCAAAACAAGCCGAAGCATAAAATTTGCTGTAGAAGTTTGTCTCACCAGTGTACTCGGGGTAGCAGATAGAAAGTGGACTTCTGTTGATCTTCTCTTCAAACAAGTCCTTCTTGTTGAGGAACAGGATGATGGAGGTGTGAGTGAACCACTTGTTGTTGCAGATGGAGTCAAAAAGCTTCATGCTCTCATGCATCCGGTTCTGGAGAAAGAGCAGATGTGTCTGTGACCCTGACAGGCATTTCTTGCAGAGGACATCTTGACCTGCCGTAAGCTGGATGTCATCAAGCTGCTTTGCTTTTAGGGTCCTGGTGGGCGCTCAGAAACCCAACTGGCAAAGTGCTGGTTAGTGCCAGCTGGTGTCCGCCCCCATGCAAGTTATGCTGATCTGCACCAACAGCTTTGTGCAACTCGTGAACACAACGTACCACATGTGCAAACAGCAATGAAGTAGATAGTATAGTTTACACTGTACTTGCAAAGCGTGAGACACAAACTCCAGAATCTAGTTCACTGTCACATTTTATATAAGCAGAGCCATTGTTAGTGTGATTAGCAGCATCTCTCCCTTTCTTTCTGTGACAAGATCTGAAAAAAAGGCCTTCAGTGTCCCAACAATTTTCAAAAGAAAACATCCAACATCAACTATATGCTAAGATATATAAAGTGGACCAGAACCACGGGTGGATTCATCACTTACCATTTCCTCATCCTCAGCCAAGACGAGGTCATAGTCACTGAGAGCCACGCAGAAAATGATCGCAGTGACACCCTCAAAACAGTGGATCCACTTCTTTCTCTCCGAGCGCTGACCTCCAACATCAAACATCCTAAGTGCA
>VOQJ01004329.1:2594-28101 GCA_015052665.1 Apistogramma diplotaenia
TTGGGGGTGTGTGGTGGGTGGGGTGGTGGTGGGGGGGGGGGGGGTGGTGGTTGTGGGGGGGGGGGGAGGGGGGGGGGGGGGGTCTATCTTCTCATTTTACCTGAACATATATGAACTGGATCATTAGGGTTAGGACTGGATTTAGGTGAAAAGCACTTTGTAGAGAGCTTGCGGTTAGAAACTTTATGGAGTTTATGTCAGATTTTTACGTTTTCTCTTATACCCAGGTTTGGAAATTACGAATCTTTTTCATTTTTATATCCCAAGAGACTTTGTTCCTTGGTGTAAAGCTTTTCTTTGATGGAGAGTGAAAGCGGAGGGGACTCGGATAGCACAGCTGTGACCCCACATGGCATAAAAAGTTATCTTTTCTCTTGTAAAGCAAATGCACACCCTGTTGTTTCACCACATTTCACATACTTTTGTACAAGTAGGAGCAAAGCAATTCTCCCGACTCTTTCAAGTTTGAATTGGATGAATTTAATACATCAAGAGTTATTTTAGATTGAGCTAGGTAAACACGCTGCCTCTGATGCAGAAATCAACAATCGCCACAGGATCATCTCTGCTTTTAAAGCTGTTATTTAAATACAAGCCCGTGCTTGCGTCTGTGTTTCTGCGTGGCTATATTTGTTTGCACTGGAGTCCACTCTGAGCTATAGATTCATGTCTTTGTGGGAGTCAGGATGCTGCCATGTGTTTTGCTTGCTAATGAAGCCAAAGGATGAGAAGAAAGAAACCTTGTTTACTCAATGGAGATAACAACAGCTCAATCACCCACCTGACCTGCATCCTTAATTGGCATCATTATTATACTTGGGACAACTAAAAGAAGATAAGTTTCCCATTTGCATAGCAGACCGGAGATGATAACTGACGCTGCATGTCACCTGTAGACAAGGAACTTCAATCACAGCGGAGAATAGATTTATCGTTTCTTACCTCATGACAGTGAACAGAAAGCTTTTAATCAGATCAGTTTTCTGTAAACAGAGAAACACACACACACACACACACACACACACACACACACATAAGCCCATACTCAGAGTTATGAGTTTATTTTCCTACATGATAATCAAAACTATGGGTCCTGGATGCCCAGGAAGATCTTTACACCTGGTAAGCGCTCAGAGAAGCTGCGGTAGTGGACGTTGGCTAATCTCAGCTGATCCGTTTCTCAGAGCTCAGCTGATTCTGGAATATTGCTTTCTGTGAAAGTTGTGACAGGCACCATCTGATATGCATTAGCATTAGCGGCAAGCTTAAGTGAAATGTCGTCTTTTTTTTCTTTTTTTTTACAGTGGGCCTGATTGCATGTACCTCTCTGAATGACATCAACTCAGCTGGAACTCACTGGAGGTTTCTCTCAGTATAGATATTAATTTCACTCTGATGTGCCCACAGTGAGCCTGAGTGCATGAGTGGATGAGCGCACACAGTCACACATACAGCAGCAAGACGCCTCAGTTTGAGACTTTGCTTCAGATTTCAATATCACCATGACTTTATTGCCATTATTGTTCTGTTGGCAGATAATATAAGTGAAATGTCATTTTCCCTGCTTGTTCCTTTGTTGCCTGTGCTCTTATCCTGAACACACACACACACACACACACACGCCTGCTCGGGCCTGACGACTCTTTTTCCAAGAGACACGATGGATAAACTCAGGCTATTCTGTATGAGAAATGTGTGAAACATTATAGGCAGACAATTTTACACCTCTCTGTGTTTAGACATATCATTTTTTTTTCTGGCTGGCAAATCTTTGCATAGTTGGATATTTTCCCAGCTATAACAGTAAATACAATACGTGAAGCAACTTGTTATCATCTTGTTCCCCAGAGTTTAGCAACAATCACCAGAAGACTCCCAAAATGACTTTTCAAAAGTGTTACAAACAAAAAAGGAAACAATTAAAGTATTTCCTGGACAAAAGCTTCATTCATTGTGTATCATCTGTGCCAGTACTGAACTAGCTGGTGGCAGCTCCTTACTATTGAAAACCTGTTTTAGAAATATTTAAGATAAAACTATAACTTCTACTTTTGTATATGCAAACAAACGAAATAATATAAATATTTTTGATCCCAAAACGTTGCTTTTCTGCAGGGAAAAACCTTGGCTACTTGAGTGTATTGAAATATTAAAGTTTGTATGTTTGATTATAGCCTCAAAATGTCCTTAACTTAAATCTAAAATTCCTTTATATGTTTAATTTTTTAAAATATCATCTGTGTGTTCTTCTGCTTTTGTAAGGTTTTTATTAGATCTTCCTTCAAGTTCTGTCTTTGTTTTCCCCACCTTTGCTTCCTTGTATTCTTCTTCTCTACCAGCTGGCAGCACTTTATTCAGTACATGCTAAACATTTTTCATCTTCAATCAACCTAACCAATTAGCCTTTTAATAAGTCTTTAGCTGAAAATGAGTCTCTGCGTGCCCATGCTGATATTCTATTGAAAGTCATAAATTATTTGTGATGAATAATTTTAATAAAAAGGAAAACGTTGCTTATCCTACTTCTGATTGATTCGGTGTTATACTCTTCTACATTAAAACATGTGGTTTTTGTCTCTCCAAAAAAACAAGAACATTTTAAAATTACCTGACACGAGTATTTTTCACACCATGACAAACTATTTCCCAAATCATCTCACAAAGTTAATTGTTCTTGTTCCCATCAAGAGGTCTTCCTGTGATTGCACAGACACAGTAAAATATATTTTTTCCAACCCTTCGACAGAAACATCACAGATACTGTATTTTTATTAATCAGGTCCCATGCAGGTATTCAAAGAACTCACTCAGCAGTCTTTGAAGGAACCGCAGAAAACCATATAATTGAATGAACTGGTCCAGGTGCGAGTATCTTTGGAAACGTAGGTTCTTTAAGGGGATAGGACAGGAAGGCTAAGGGTGCCTTTATTGATGTCCTTTTACTGTCAGTTCTACCAAACATAGATTGGTTCCAGCCAAACAAGCTCACTTCCGCAACTCCAAATTGGCATGTATGAAACAAGAAAATAGATTTTATCCATCACTTTGCCCCCACAGTTTGCATGTCATTACCTAGCGCCTATACATCAGGCATCAGAGCCCATTACAGCAGGGAGTGGGAGGATAACTATACTCTAAAACTCCATCTTTTCTTCAAAGTAATTTGTAGCAAAGGTTGTTTTCAGTCGGGCCTGACAGTGGCCAAGAATATTGAAGAGTTTGTGTCACTCTTAAGTGCCACATATTGTGTATGTGTTTACCACCTGAATACAGATCTATTATGGATATATAAAGCACTGAATGACAGCACTTTCTATTCTTATGGCTCAATGGCCAAGAGAGGAACATTTATTGCTATACTGATGGGAAAAAAAAAGATGTCAGGATGTGAAAAGGGGCTTTTCCAGGCAGCTTTTAAAGTATGTGGTGTATTATTAATTTAGCAAGCTGGATTGCAGAGGTTAGCAAGGACAAGACTGATTGATCATTTCACCCAGAGCTTCTCTGCTTCAAGTCCGTGCATGATGACTAATTGGTTGGCAAACAATCTGGATGCAAACTGTGGCACTTTCTATTGAGTCTGTTCAGCAGAGTGTGTAATTATTTAACAGTATTAAGTTAAATTCACTGCTGTTGTCTTCTTCTGAAAGGGAACACTTCAGTCATGCTACAATTGCTCCAGTGTTGACTCTTATTTGTTTGCCTCGGTAAAGAAACTGTGTCGCTTTACTGAATTCAGCAGGTGTAGAGTCCGTGTCAAGGTTAGAAATGCTCGAGGTGAACAGGGGTAAACATCCTTGAGAGTTGCTTTAAGGTCACTTGCTCATAAATTGCAAGCGTCCTTCTAGCTGGTTATGTACTTTTAGAACATTTATAACAAAACTCTATGATCAGAAATTAAGTGATGGTGAAAACATTAAAAATTTTAAGGTACCTTTGGAGTCCACTCCAAAATCAATTTAATCTTATTTGATCGGTTATCAGAAAGAAAGACATGTAAAAAGAAAACTAACAATGTACTTGTCCTTTTGTTTAATCTTTGATCAAACAAGCAATATCACACATATAGGAAATGTATTTATTAGTGATGTTCCTACTGACTAATTATCTAATTTCTCACATTGAATTCAGACTTGTAGCTACTCTAAAAAGTAGAAAAAAAAATCAAAACTGAACAAACTCTAACAGTTGAGGTTAAACATTGGCCATGGAAATTCTGTGTGCGCATTGTAAGAGCTATTCTTTTGTTATTCGAGTAGTGTTTAAAGTGGTGCTGAAATGTATGGCAGTCTGCTGCCTGTATAATGCTGTCAAGACGTGATGCCAAATGATTTTGCAGAGTGTTGGTGGTTAAATGTCAGTGTCAATGTTTAGTACTGCTGAAACTGGAATTATGTAACTTGGAACTTGTGTGACCTCAAATCTATTATTTTCTGTCTGGTCTCATCTGTGCAGATTCATAACTGGGTAGATGATATTTTTCAAATCACATGCTTCACGCTTTGTATATTTGTGTTATTTTCTCATGTGGATTATTAACTAAAAATTCGGTTAGGTTAATGCATTAGAAAAGACTCACTTAGATTTAGAAAATGACCACTCATTGGAGTAAAATAAAAAAAAATGCTGCAGTTTCTTTTAAAGATCTGGTTTCTTGGTTACCATGGTGATGCATTCCCCCACTTTATCTGGACAAAGTATACAGTACACAAAATATAGAGCATATTTAAATATGATAGTTACAAAGTTGTGCTGACTGGTGTGTCCCTGGCAGTGGTTCTATCCAAAAAGACTGATTCTTCATGACCCAATTTCTTACAATTTTTTTTAATATGAAATCTGCCCAAACCCCAAACTAGACAGCCCTTAGATTGGTCATATGACTAAAGCGAGAATAGATGTTTGATTGCAACAGGATTTGCTGGAAGAGATGAGCAACTGGGGAAGAAAATGCTCTGCTGCTTGCAGATTTTTTGCTTGATTCAGCAAGCTTAAAGGCATCCTGCAACTAGAGGATATGACAGAACAGATGAAGAATGAAGAGGCTGAATTAAAAAAAAAACCCTTTCATGATTTATAATACTGCTTGTGTAAACTGAAACACTTTAAAAACCAATCATATTCAAACTGGAGACAAAAGGAATATCAAATCATTTGTATTTTGGTCAAAGTGTCTAATAAATGTCTAATTATATCTGTCATGTTTTAGTAGATGCTTGTATCTTACATTTTTATGAATGTTAAACTATAAAATAGTTGATTTTGACAAAGTGGTAAATTATATAAAATTGTAATGAAACAATGAAAATAGATTATATTATAAAAGAAAATAGGCCGAAAGCTATAGGTGGGACACAAAAAGGTTCAGTTATTGAAATAATGAATTTTACAAACTAAGGAAGAACAAACATATAGAAATGTTATCTCCATCATCACAACATTCTATCATAACATGATGAAATTCATGCTAGCAAACAGCTGGTGCCTTTTTCATCTGAATTTGGTTCATTAAAGAACTAATGATCAGAAACAAGCAAACAAAAAACGTATTTGTTTGAAGTCAGCATAAGTGAAGGTTACAAATGATCTTCTTATGGCCTCCGACAGTGGACTCGTCTCTGTGCTTGTCCTGCTACACCTCAGTGCAGTGTTCAATACCGCTGACCATAATATTTTATTACAGAGATTAGAGCATGCTGTAGGGATTAAAGGTACTGCACTGCATGGTTTGGATCATATATATCTAATAGACTCAAATCGGCTCATGTAAATGGGGAGTCTTTTTCACACACTTAATTATACACTTAATTATAGAATTAAAGAATTCCACATGGTTCTGTGCTAGGACCAATTCTATTTACATTTTACATCTTTGCATCAGGCAGTATTAATAGAAAGCATAATACACATTTTCATTTTTTTGCAGATGATACCCAGCTTTATCTATCCATGAAGCCAGATGATATACATTGACAAGTTAAACTGCAAGAATGTCTTAAAGGCATGAAGGACTGGATGACCTCTAATCTCCTGCTTGTTTATAGTGGTTATCTCTCTGTTATTGTAGGTTCTTTACCTTATAATATAAAGCACCTTGCGGTAACTGTTGATGGGATGTAGTGCTATTCCGATAAAACTAAAATTTAGTTGAAAAAAACCCCTCAAATTTTGTTTTTGTTATCACAAAGATATTGTACTCAAGCAATACTATTTTCTTTGCTTTTCATACAAGGAAGATAGGCATTCTAGCATGCTAACATTATGCAAATGTATGGTTGGTTAAGAATATACAACAGCACATGTTCCCTTGATGTCACCTGTAGTCAAACAATAACTACAATAGAAACAGAAATAACAGATATATATGAAGCTGTTAGTTGTAGTGGCTGAAATTGGTTAATATCTGACTGCTACTAGATGTGCTGCTGCTGCTCATTTGATGTGTGAAATCAGATCGATCTAGTCTTGACTTCTCTCAAAAAACAAAATAAAAACAAACAAAAAACAACAACAACAACAAAAAAAGTGACAAATTGTGAGAAACAAAATAAGTAAAACATTATATTTTTAGGCTATAACTCCATAGAGCCTCATTTATTCTGGACTGTTACTCAAATATGAAGCTGAAACTTCACAGAGCAGGAATTTTTCTAGTTTTTATTTACTTTTTTATTTTTTACTTTTATCAGTATTTCTTAGTTGTTTTTAAATATTTCAGAAGTTCGACTGGACTATAGACTATCGATTAGATTATCACTCAGAGGTGACTGATAAATACTGTAAATACTTGCGCAGTTGTATGCTTAGATAAATAAATAAACATAAATAGTAAGAATCAATGTTGTACCATTTATTTTGGCTACACAGTGAGACATAACAGAATGGGTGCAATGTTTCACAGATGAGGCAGAGTGCTTTGTTTCACAAGATTCTCCTTTTCTCATCCATGGTTTCTCCTTTTATGTCATTTTGACAGAGGCTCAGTTTTTCTTCTTCTGTCCTTTAGAACTTTGTTCTACAACTCTACCTGTATCTTCATTGCAACCTGACCTTTCTGTTTTTGAGGCTCACCAGGGGTTTGCGTCCCATGGTGAATCCTCTGAGGTTATACTCATGAAGTTTTCTCTTGATTGGTGAAGATGAATGGACGCCTACAGTACATCTCTCTGGTTTTCTTGTACAAGCCAGCTAACAGAGCTCAGCTTCAACATCAATATATTTCTATATGTAATAAACAGAAAAAGAATATAATGAAAAGTTATTTCATCTACAATTTAATTTTAAAAGATGAACTTTCATATATATTTTATATTCATCACAAATATGTCAAATATGCTCTTTTTTGTCTTTTAAGTTCAATGATTGTGTCTTAAACCCACGAAAAACAGAAATCCAGCATCTCAAATTATTAGAATATTTAATTAAAATTTTGACTAAATTATTATTCAAACAGTATAACTACTGTGTATCTCTCGGTCTAGTTCAGCAAACATAACTACAATCATGCGGAAGACTGCTGACTCGACAGTTGTCGAGATGCGAAATGACTATCATCGACATCCTTCAGAAGGAGGGCGAGCCACAGAAGGTCATTGCTTTAAAGGCTAGCTGCTTGCAGAGAACTGTATTGAAGCATATTAAAGGAAAGTTGACTGGGAGGGAAAAGTGTGATAGGAAAAGCTCACCAGACATCAGGGATGACTGCAGCTTTGAGAGGATTGTGAAGAACTCTGGAGAGCCTCACAAGGAGTGGACTGAGGTTTCAGTGTATCAAGAGCCACCACGTACACGTCTTCAGGAAAGGGGCTATAACTATTGCTTTCCTAATGTCAGACCAGTAAGAACTGACTTGTTGCTCAGTGGTCCAGAGGTCTAATTTAATTTGCAAATCGAGGTACTTGAGCCTGGAGAAAGAGTGGCGAGAAACAGGAAGCCAAGTTGTTGGAAGTCCAAAAGTCTGTGATGATTTGTGATGGCATGTGAGCTGCTTTTTCCATCTAACAGGACATGTCAGAGCACTTCACGCTTCCATCTGCTGACAACCTTTATGGAGATGCTGATTTCATCTTCCAGCAGGACTTAGCACCTACCCACAGCACCAAAGCCAGTACCAACTGGTTTGTTTACCACATTATTACTGGCCTTGACTAGCCAGCCTCCTCATTTGACCTGAATCCAGTAGAGAATTTATGGAGTATTGCCACGAGGACGATGAGATTGTCACCTTCCTCATGACAATACTCCACAATCTGAAAGCTGCTATTAAAACAACATGGGATTCAATAACACACCAGCAATGCCAGAAGCTGACTGGCTGCAAGCCACACCACACTGCTGCAGCAGTTTGTGGTAAATGAGCTCCAGTCAGGTACTGAGTGTGTAAACGAACATATTTTAAAGCACAGGGCCCAAACAATAAAAAATGCTTTACTGTTCTTGCTTATTATTATTATTAGTTACTTTCTTGATTTTGAGAGGTCACTTGTGGGAGGTGCAAGGCTTTCATGGGACTTTGTTAGCACAGAGAGTTGTTGAGTCTGTCTCCCAGCTGCTCAGGAGTCATCAATCCATAAGAGATGAATCTCGGACCCGCATGGTTAATCTCTCCACCATTGCAGTCTGTTAGGACAAGGAATAATAATAAGTCGTTATTTACTTCCTCCCTCATAAATAAACTAAGCAACTTGGTGTGAGCAGTGCTGGGTATGTGCAGGAGAAGCAAACTGGCAAACCTGCACATACAGACAGGGATGTACACACCTAGAATGCACATGTACTCGGAGATATATATCCACAGATACACTCACATATTCTTGGTCCACTCACTCTTCCTTTCCTTCCACACTGTCACATTGTTTGGAAGTCCAGATGAATACAAATCAGCCTTCTCCTGTCTGTCTGGGTTTAAGGGATTGCAGCTCAGTAAATAACCAGAAACAATCTGTGAGCAAATAGAAGAAGAGATATCACAAAGGACCAACAGATATGAGGATGAACAGTTGGGCAGCTCTCTCATCAGGCCATTAGTCATCAGTGGGAAGATGATGTGCAAGAAATCCCACTTCAACCACAGGGAAAGCAGCTATTTTCCGAGATGATGATGCTTATTAAACATTTGCTGCTATTACTGTGTATCTTCATATGAATCCCTAAACAGCCCATCCACTAGGACCCTGAGAGGATAGTGTAAGTCTATAATTAAGAGCAGTTACCCAAATCAGGGTCCAGAAATTATGGTTTTTATGGCATTGCTATAGAGATACCAGTGTCATCTCTAGCGAACATGCATCTGTTTCATTTCACACACACGTATCGGTGCACCTTATATGTTTGAATGTGTGTCTCCAATTAAAAATCAGAAATGTTATTGATATTCTCTGTTAAAAATTTCCATTGGCTGAATAATAATCTTTTTTACTTCGAGCCCAGCCCCGTCACCCATTCTCGCCTGCCTGAAGAGAGCTCTGAGACATGGGAATCAAAAACAACAAAACATATTTATTTAGTAATTCATTAAAATTATTTGTATAGTTTTTGTTTTTTTCAAAGGGTCAGCTGCATTAGAAGGAAAACAAAGCTAGTGTGTCTCTTGAGACGATGAGCAGCAGCAAGAAGGATTCTTCAGTTTTAAGCAAAACAGTAAATTTTTCTTCCTGGTATTTTATAAAACTTCAACATTTAATGAATTATCAATTAACTACATGATTACTTCAACTGTATAAGCCTCTTTAAAAGAGGGATTCATTAGAAAGGGGGTGTGCAGCATTTCTTACATTTCAAAATCCTTGGCTTGCTTGTAAGCCTTAGCATGAGCTATGCAGTCTACCTGACAATTATTTCTTCCATATTTACTGTGCACCTCATGTCAAAATACTGCTGCTGGAACGCAGTCACTGATTGAGACTGATATGGGTAGGACATAATGACTGCAATGCTTTACATTCACTTATAATACAGTTATTTTTTTTACATCCTCAGCAAATTGCCTCCTCTGAATCTACCAAAGGCTCCAAAACAGCCTCTCCCATTTCTTCAGGAAACAGATATTATACAAAAAGCCAATCTATTGCAAAAGGCATGACAGAAATCTTATACATTATCTTTGGGGAGTGCAGAGGAAGAGTGAGAATGGGTGGGATATAATCCATTTTAATAGAGCTGTCTCTGTATTATTGGCAACTTTCGCTGCATGCATCTCTTTTCAGTTTCATATAAGACACTACATGGAGTCAAAATGTGTGTGTCAGCACAATACTGTAAATAATAAAAGAGCCACAGTAGTGATAGGAAAGTGCAAGTCTTGAAATAGCTTTGAGGGGAGAGAATATTTATTCACTTTAATGATCAAGCCCTTTATTGACTTTTTGGAAAATCCAATATTCAGCCTGCAAGGCAGTGAGAATCGCTCTCATCGCACTGCAATTTCACAATGGTCTCTGGGACAATAAGCTTTTATAAACTTCAAATAGATATCACACTGGCACATATAGACATCACAGACATGTATGTTCTGACAACAGCGTACTGTAAACGTGCATCTGCACACAGCTCACGCCGGATTTGGCCTCACATTTTCAGAGGGAAACCATATTTATGTGGATTAGCACAAATACACATGCTGCACACGATTGTATAAATGTATACAAAAAAAAAAAATAGTAAACCCCCTTTCACGCTTGTCTCTGGTCACAACTACCTTTCCTTCTCTTGTTCCCAATGTCATATGCTGTTGGCCCTCATCACGTTGCAGTAGCCAAGGATGAGACAAAACATGATTTTGTCTGGCAGCCAGTTTCTGGCACTGCATTGATACATGGTAATCCAGCTGTCAGTGGGGAGCTGGAGGGAAAGAGCTGCAAAAGAGATGAGAGCAGGAGGAGAAAGACAGAAACAAAGGCAGGAAGATGGAGAAAGTAAAAGAAATACGTAGAATAACAGGCAGTACATACAGTACAGTGTAATAAAGGTGGCGTACAGTTTTACAGTGGCCATGTTATGTAGCATCAAGGACTTCAGAGGAGAATTAACTGGGAAAAAATAAGGTCTAAATGTTCAGTATAACAACCTACTTGTAAAAGAAAAGCACCTTTATAGACTGCTGTAAAGACGGTAGATGCTGGTAACTCCAGTGAAGTGGTAAAACTGCTAATATTTCTCTGGTAATAAAGATAATTATATTCTCATGTGCTTGTGTGTCAGTGTCTGATTAATGGCTTTCAGTATTTTTGAGCAGCAGCGTGTTTGTTTGACCAATCAGCAGCCAGAGTGGAAGCGAAAATGAGCTGTAAATATGCCTATTTGACCACTCGTCTTTGATCACAGTTGTTGCCCAGTTAACTACTCCTCCTTTATTAAATTTTTAAATTTAACATGACTACAAGATTGTTTTTCCTCAAAACACAGAATGAACTCTAGTGAGTTCTTCTCTTTCTGCTTATCACAATTCAACACTGTATAAAGAAATCCATGAGCATTGCTTCCTTTATCTTTCCTTTCTTTTTATTTATGTAATGGGAGCCGTGTTTGTTTAAGGACATACTGTACACAGCTATATAAGATATCAAAAATGCCAGATTTTGGCAAAACTCATCATTTGCATACCTCCGTGGGTAGGTTACGTATTCCTCACAGACAGGTTGGCAGAATGCTGAACCCAAGACTTGATTATCAGCTTAGCTGGCAAGACAAATTCATGAGCTTCCACTGACCGTCCAGAGCACTGAACGATTGCCAGCAATGCATCTGCGGGGAGATAAATATAATATTTCATTAATGTCATTTGGAATATGTTCAATTCTTATGTTCACCAGCCCTGGTTATACAATATCAATCACTCAGCAGCACATAAATGCATTAACCTGCCCTGTTATGATAGTGAGAGATGCTATCAGGAGACAAGATGTCTGCACTGATGAGAAATCGCTTGTCTCAATAGTGACTTTGTATTGATTTTGTGGTTAGGTGCTGGGGGTTGATTTGATAGCGAATGTCCAATTAAAAGTTTTCACTAAAAACATTTCCCATGATTTTTTTTCCTGTTCTTTGAGCCACTTAATTTTAAACTCGGCCACAAAAGGCCATCATTTGGGTCAAGATAACGACTCAGCACGGGGTGCTCTGACATTTGTCTTTGGTTTTACACGATTATTATGTCTGTGCACATTGATGTTCTTCCTTCAGACCTGACAGTGACAGTGTAAAATGGCCAAAGCACATGCTTAACTGCACTCAGTATGAATTAATGAGCCCTAGAAACATACATTTTTATACTAAGTCCATCTGTCATTGTTCAGCTTTATAAATGATACTCAGTGATGTTCACTTCTTATAGGGTGAAATAATCTTAATTTGTGAGTTTACATTGGTCTGTTCCTATTTGATCCAAATTCGTTCAGTTTTAGCATCTGCAAACCCATAATGTCTATTTTCAGTTATGTTGCAAAGCTTTCTTTTTCTTTATTTTATTACATTTTATCATATCATATCCCCTCAGATGCTGATGCACAAACGGACTGGGTGTGATTTAACTGCAAATGTTTGGACTGGATTTCTTCAAACTTGTGCGTGTTAGCTGTACTTACAGGTTCCCCGATACTGTTGGATACATGTAGCATTTTAGCATCTTGCTGTAATTTAACCATAAATAAATTAGATTATTATAACATGAAAAACAAGTCATTTGTCATTCATTCTGGTTGCTGGATTAAAACAACAAGGGCAAATGGCATTACTGTTCCTGTCTCAACACACTGGGGAAATGAGTGGTACAGTTTGTTTTTCATGTTATCGCTTTATGGATGCACAAGTGAAGCTCTGAAGTCAAATCCTGTCAATGTATTGCAGATTGCAAGATGCTTTTTCATGCTGCATTTGCCATGTTTACTCTAAGGATGAGTCTGCAGTCAGACATGTCTATACAGATTTAAAAGTTGCTATGTTGACTCTGTGTTTTCTTGCTGTAGTGGTGAACCATACTTGGCATACACAAATATACTTAGCTGTACTGAACTCCCCACGGATACATTTTGAGCAGCGATGAAACATGTGGTGGTGCGGGTGAAATTCTGAGGCAGATAAACAAGAAAAGCTGCATTTGCAGCATGTTGAACAGCCTGCCTCTTTGTATACACTGCTTTGATTAATCCCACTCAGTTCAAAGCAATAATGATAACTAATATTTTGAGCACTGTAAAGAATCATCTGATAGAAAGCACAACAAGCTGGACTTCACTAACAGTAGTGTAGTGGAGCCCTGAGGATGGCACTGTGGAGACACGGAGAGAAAGAGCCGATTCTAGGTTTAAAGAAGGATACAGTTCAGCAGCACAGTTGATCAGACTGAAGCTCAGTTCCAATAGGAGGCAAGGGATGGACTTGTTATGCATATTGATAACTTCCTGTAGTTTCAAAAAAAGCATTGTACATGGGTAAAAAATATACCCAAAGGCCATATATTATTATGACAGAGACAATGTTTGTGAAAATTATATGGATGACTCGCGTATGAATTTTTGCTTCCCCTTCCCTTAATTATTTTTTAATTAGATTAGGTTATAGAGCATAAGAAAATTGCCACCTCAATTCAGTTTCTAAAGACCTAATCTAGTTTTTCTTTTATGCAATTTTGGATGAGGGAATTGTGAAGTGTGTATCTCAGGGTGGGATATTTTTAGGATGTCTTCATGAAGACCTGCTTGGGTTTTGGGTGAGTGAGTGACTTTGGAAATGTGAGAACTTTTGGGGCTGTTGTGAAAGTTAGCGAATTAATTTTTAGAATGAGGTTTTAGTTGGGATGTTTAAGATTATAATGAGTTAAAGATGTCTCCAAAAAAGATGTAAAAGTACAAATGAATTAACAGCAGGTTCATCAAAGAAGCTGCAGTGATAGTATTTTGTTACTGCTGTCTAAGTGAAAGTTTCTTTAACAACATTTTAATCCAACTCACTTTGTTCATATTTGAGAAATGATGCAGATGGCCTGACATCAAGTAACCCTGCTGTTGGGTTTAGTCCCAAAAACTACTTGGTCAAGGTTGGCATAAAGATCATAATTTGGGTTTAAACACACCCTGTTACAATGTTAAACACGTTAAAAAGCGATGCTCTTTGGGCAGCCTGTCCTCAGAGTGAAAACGTAGGCATTGGTCGTTTCTGCAATCACGGATTACGACCAATATTTACGTTTTGGAAGGGAAAAAGGCGACATCTAGCAGTCCTGGACAAGAGTGTGTTTAAGTAACGTGTTCGGTTTTGGCCGGCAGACCACAGAAAAAGACAAAAATATCGATGTCGTCACGTTCCTCACACTACCCTAACCATAACCATTTGTTATTCATGTACGGAAGTCATGAATAACAAATGGAAGCCATTTGATACTTTGACATGACAGGCTGGGAGTGAACCATCAACCTTCCCACTGATAACTTACTATTCTATCCTCTGAGCCACGGCAAAATTACCCACGGACAGGTCCATACGACGCGGGATGCCTGAGGTGGGCGTGGTCATTTGGAAACGTAAATATAGGTCGTATTTCGGGGACCTGCAGAAACGACAGATGCTTACGTTTTGGTTGGAGGACATGTTATCTTTGGGTCATAGGGTGCTTCTCATAATCCCAGAGTTTTGTGGTTTTAGGGTTCTGGATTCTTAGTTAAATATTTCATTTTGGGTTTCTGATTATTTTTCTTCCAGTGTTCAAAGTTTGGATTTTTGTGTCTTTTTAATTTTTGATTTCTTCATTGTTCTCACTGTGCTTGTCCTACTCCACCTCAGTGCAGCATTCAGTACTGCTGACCATGATATTTTACTGCAGAGATTAGAGAACACAGTTGGCATTAAAGGAACTGCGTTACAATGGTTTTGAATCATATTTATCTGACAGATTCCAAATTGCACGTGTAAACGAGGAGTTTTCCTCACACATAAAAATTAGTCATTGAGTTCCACAGGGTTCTGTGCTGGGACCAATATTTTCTACATTATTCATGCTTCCCTTAGGCATTATTATTAGAAATCCATCCATTCATTATTTATACACAAAGCCAAGTCAAACTAAGTTGACGTGCGAATTGGGACAAGAAAGAGAGAGCTTGTTTCTCCCATATTAGCTTCCCGTCATTGGCTGCCTGTTAAATTCCGAATAAAAATGTAAGTAATTTTCCTCACATACAAACCTTGAATACGCAGACCAAATAGTACCTCATTATCCTGACAGACCACTTCACTCTCAGACTGCAGGCTTACTGTGGTTCCCAGGGTATTTAAAAGTAGAATGGGAGGCAGAGCCTTCAGCTTTCAGGCCTGTCTTCTGTGAAGCCAGCTATCAGTCTGGATTTGGGAGACAGACAGCCTCTCTTATTAGGCTGAAAACTTTCCTTTTGATAAAGCTCGTAGTCAGGGCTGGATCAGGTAACCCTGAACCTTAGTTATGCTGCAATAGGCTTTGCTGGGGGCCTCCCATGACGCAAATGAGTGTTTCTTCTTCACTCATCTCTTTTCACTCCCTCTGTGTCTATACACCACTACCATATTAATCATTAGTAATTATTAATCTCTGGCTCCCTCCCATTTTGTGTCTTTTGTCCTCTTACTCTGCCCTCTTCTCTTTCTCCTCACCACCAACCAGTCGCAGCAGATACCTGCCACTGCCTGAGCCTGGTTCTGCTGGAGGTTTCTTTCTATAAAATGGGAGTTTTTCCTTCCCGCTGTTGCCAAGTGTGTGCTCATAGGATTGTTGGGGTTTTCTCTGTATTATTGTCTCTGTATTGATTTTCCAAATATCATAAATGCATTTTTTATTCACAAAAGAATTTAGAAAGCATGTCAAATATTTAAACTGACAAAATGTACAATTTTCAGAAAAACTATAGCTCATTTTGAATTTGATGGAAGCCATACATCCCAAAAAAGTTGGGGGCAAGAACAGGCTGGAAAAATTAGTGATACTAACAGGAAACAGCTGGGGCAACATTTTGCAGCCAATTAGGCTATCTGGCAACAGGCCAGTAACCAAAAGAAATAAAGCTGGACAGAGGTTTGCTGAGCTGCAAAACACTGCATCTACGAAAGGTTAAAGCTCTTTCATACAAAGAAGAAGTCACATGTGAACATGATCTTTTCTGGGTCAAAGCTCAGTTAAAATGCACTATGGAAAAGTGGAAAAGCCTTCTGTGTTCAGAGAAATCCAAATTTGAAACTCTTTGGAAAACCTAGGCGCTGCATCCTCCAGAGCAAAGAGGAGAGGGGCCATCTGGCTTGTTATCTTCACTCAGTTCAAATCTCTGATGATATGAGGGTGCATCAGGGCCTATGGAATTGTCAGTGTGCACATCTGGAAAGACACTGTGAATGGAGAAAGGTATATACAGGGTTTAGAGTCCATCTAAACCAGATACGGCATCTATTCCAACAGCATAGCTTCAGAGCAGAAACATCCAGGTGCTGAACTGGCCTGTCCTCAGTCCACATCTTTTTGCCAATCATCAGTAAAGAATGGAACAACTTCCTCTCCCAAAAATCCAGCACTGGTCACCTATATCCATCTATGGATTGTTGTTAAAAGAAGAGGGGATGCCACACAGTGGTAATCATGGTCCTCCAGAAACGTTCGTGTGACATGTTGCCGCCATCAATCTTAGAATGACCTAATATTTTTCTTAAAGTGATGCATTTGAAACATTTTAAAATATGGGTTTATGAGATTAAAAAATATCATTGTATTATGTTTTAATTTGCATTTTCACCACGTCTCAAGGTTTTTGGAATTGGGGGCTGTAATCCCCAATCAGCCCTCAGTGTGTAAATATAATCCTGTCTTTCCTTTGTCCTTTGTCTTAGTGTTGGTGTACCCTAATGTGCTTTCTAGCTGCTTTGACTGTGTTAGGATTTGTGTTTGTTTTCTTTTTGGATTGAATTGTTGAAATTTGATTTGTTTTTGTTGGAATTTTTTTCATCTTGGGTTTGGGTCAGCACCTTTACTCTCCCTTCACCCACTGTAACCGTCTTGACTTCCACCACATCTAATTGCAACAACACAAGTGCCCCTGCCACAGGCTACACTTTACCTTAAAATATAGGTATAGGGTGTAAAAATAGCCCACACAGATGCCTTATAGCATTGTTTTTCTATGGGTCAGTCCATGTCAGTAGATTAACAGAGCAGATACTAAATAAGTAAATGTTCAACCAAGATTAATTTTAGTTTAGCAAATCTTACAGTTACATATGTGAATGTGCAGCATGAAATCTACTGGTCAGATTTAAAGAGAGTGATTTCCGAAGTAAGATAAATTCTATCATGTGACCTAACCCTTTCTCTAGTGTGGCTTTGCACAACAAAACAGAACTGCCTTCAGCTTGCATTATCCTGGTAATGATGTGGATATTCCTTATGCCATTCAGAATACCTATAGATCAGATTTTCATTAAACAGGAAGGGAAACGGAGTGTGTTAATAGCAGGTAGAAAACAATTTGGCCAGTGTGTGTGTGTGAGTGTGTGTGTGTTTGAAAGAAAGACAGATGCTGAATACATGGACAACTAATCAATACATGGAGTGCAGAGCAGATGAGGACAGCAGATACTCATTTCTGAAGTAAATAGCCCCATGCTTATTGTGACCAACTGAGTGTGTCATTGATTAATTATTAAGCACACTCAGAGGAGATTCAGAGCAATAAGCAAGAGCAACACAGAGACTGTACTGTTAGTGTTCTTGTTCCTTAGGCAACATTTTAAACAGTGTTATAAAATGAATATTTTCTTCTGCTTGCATATATTGATATTCTGGAAGCTGCTTTGTAGCATTTTACAATGTCTTCCTCTGCTACACGCAGGAAAAAGGTCTAGCACATATAACGCCATGTAATATTTTAATTACCTGATTGACCTTTGAGCAAAATTAGAATGCAGGTAAAAAGAACATGCATTGCCAAACTAGAGCACTCATTGTGTTATAAGCGTATAATAATATGACTACAGTACAGTGAGTTAAAAGTTAACAAAAGGAAGATTGTTATTGTTTTTTTTAGCTTTTTTGCATGTTTTTGGAAATCAAATCCTTAGAGCAGAAAATTTCTGAAACCTGAGTTTAACAAGCACAGCACAGTTACAGGTAGAAACCCCCAAATGTTTACTGAAATTATAATGCAACAGTGAAGCAGCACATACATGTAAAACACCAAATCACCATTTTTGTTAAATCCAAGTGATTTCAATTATTTAAAATCTAGATTTTATTTTTTTAAATCATTTCAGAAATTATGCACCAGTAAACCTTGAATTGCTAATTGGTTCTCTCAGCTCATTATAAGTATTATTTATTTTTAAGAAACACAACTCTTTCAAACTTCCCAGCATGAGCTGTTTGGAAGTTATGATGGAAACTTCTGCTAAATTGCACTCCCTCATAATGTCCACTCTCATAAACATAATTTTTAACAAAGTAAAGCTTCCTCATGGGTTGTCTTCATCTGCAAATGAATATGTAAAGCTTTCGTGAGTAAGTTCTTACATTTGTATCCACTTGTGGCGTGAGCTTTTTTAAAAAATCATGTTTGACTGGACTTTGGGTGCATGCTGTGAAAACGTCCCCATGCAGAGCAATGAGCCAATTTGCCAAAATGTTATTTCAAAAACACTGGCTATCATCTGATGATAGTTTAGCTCATAGGAGATTTTTAAATTTATCTGCATTCATTAAAATCAATTTGGATGGATTGGAAAATCTTGAACTGGATATCTGACATTTGTCCACTATCACAATATGCTAACACTGAAAGCCCTGAAAAACTGGCCATTGGCCCCAGAGGCTACATGTATGTCAGCGCACATGCCAATTGGTTCTCTGCCTCGGCAGTAATTAGGCCTCAGTGACACAGGCCTGGTGTACAGTTGGTGAACCCCTGACAACCTTTGAGCATGAAAAATGGTTAATGCTGGCTACCATTGAGTGAAATTGGTTGTGAAAAGGGTGCTGCACTAAGAATCTTGTCGCTTACTTTGGTCACTAGCAGGCTGCCAGGGTCACCCACAGTTTGCATGAAAGACTTCGATTTGTCTGCAAACACTGACTAATCACCATGCGGTAGTGAAACTTGAAAAAGTAAGATGCAAACTGGAAAAGGAGAGAATTCATCATCAAAGGAAAAGTTGAACCTTATTTGGGTAAAGCAATGTGTTCCAAAAGGCCAACTGTCTCCATTTCCAGTCTGTGCCACACTCACAATTTCACTGTTGCTTAGTGAGCGGTTGGTGAGTGCTCGCAGACAAGTCTCCATCTTCCATACAAACTAATTGCAACCATGGTGATCTGTTAACGACCAAAGCAACTGCAAAAAGTTATTCAGTGGAGCACCGTATACTTCTTTGCAGCCAATTTCACCCACCAGCCTGGAGCAACCACTTGCCAACCAGTTGGGGAATACACATTCATCCCTAGTGACCAATGTTACCAGGGGATCAATAACAATAACTGGTCTCTAAGACACACACAACTGTGGCTACCCCTTAAGACCTATAGCACATAAAGCCCGTCAGATAACATCTTTACATTCATACATGTGGTTGTACCATCATGTGGAAGATTTCAACTCACTAGGCCTATACATCAATAGAACCTCCAGGACCCTGATTGTAATTATGTGTGAAGGTAATCCATAGTAACTACATAAGGTAGCTAAAATGTGTGCTAACTCACAAAGAAATTGAAAACTTTTTTCTATATCTACATTTTATGCTAGCTACAGAAATGCCATAGCGGCACATGCTAATGCACACGATAAAGTGCATGGTGTACATTTTGTTGTTAGGGCTTGCTACACAGTTTTGGCCAACCCATTAGAGGAAGGATACAGAGTTCTGGGATTACTTGAATGCATGATATGTAAGTGTAAATCCTCTGGTTTTATATGCAAAAAGCATTATTGCTCTATCTTATGTGGTTGCAATTCCACGGGCATTTAAAAGCCGCTAGCAACTTTGGTCTCAAGGGGCTACCAGTCTTAGTTCACAGTGACTGCCAGTAGCCTCCAGCAAGGGAATATACTCACTTTTCCCTAGTGATGGGTGGTTGCCAAGCAGTCACCAACTGGTCTGTAGGTTTGTGTGAATGTGGCCTTAACAGGTCTGAAAGGTGGTGTTAGGCTAACCCACAACCAGAGACACAAGTGTCAGGGGTGAAACTCCAAATCACAGAGAACTTCATACAGAGAATTTACAAACAGATTTAACTCTTGTCTCCAGCATAGTTCAAGCTAGAAGAGACTGATAAAACATAAATTAGCATGAAGTGACTTTCAAGTTCAAGGTAGGAGAGCAACTTGCAAGTTAATTTTAAAGAATTCAAATATATAAATGCAAAGTGTGTAATGGATAATTACAATGAGCATTTGAGATTTAATCTCAAACATGAATAATATGCTGCCTGTAACTTAAGAAGAATAAAACCCACAATATGATCACAGCATAAATGTCAGACGACTGAGACACAGCACAATGTCGAAGCAACCACTTAAAAAAAAAAATCAGTCATTTGTAATGCGGCCTTGATCCTCGGGCCATTAAGTGTAATGAATGGTGCCTCATTCATATTCCCAAGTGCATAGAAGAAAAAGTAAGTTCTTTATAGATTTGATCTCAGTAGGCAGCCCAACACTGCAGCAGCTGTATCTGCTGAAATGCTTTTGAAGAACTACATTTCATCAATTTCATACTGAAAGAAGAGTTCAAATTGGTGTTTAACGTGACCCCGAGGGCTTTAAAATAGGCCAGTGTATACCTCCCTGTCATTTCCAAAGGCAGTCTTCTTTTTTCAAAGTCTTGGTGGAACCTGAGGACATGAAAGCAACTCATTAAAGAAACAGATTTTTTTTCATGGGATTTATGATATCTTTCAGGTTTGGCATCTAATTAGACTGCTTTCTAGGGAAGTGCTGCAGGAAGGTCTGTGATAAAGACAGTGCTCCTGTCAAATGTTAAGGAATGCTTTAGATGAAACAGATGTATGACTGTTTCTGAGTTAGATCTAAAAGGGGATAATTTTGATCAAGAAACAATGACAGACTGTGCTTCTTTCTCGACAGACACAGTCCTGGTTGGCCTCAGTATTCAGCCTTAGTGTTCGAACAAAATGAGCAGTTTTTCTTTTGAGCATTTGATCTGCAGAGTCCTCAAAGGGAATCTGTCATTTTTCATCCAGATATGAATCCTGCATGATAACTAGATTATTCTTCTGGTGCTGCAGCTTACAACAATATGCTCACACTGACAGGAAAAAAAACACACACAACTAGACAGAGATGTGAGAACAGATAATGCTCACACAGGTACATAGAATACACACACGGAGACATCGACAGATGGGTGTGTGCGTATTACACACAGGCACGCATCTGGTGTTTTACGGCAATGTCAGTGTTTCAGAAGTCAACATGTAAAAGCTGGCAAAATTGCCCGAGGATTTGGAATCAGAGCTGCGCCCACAATTGATTGTGATGTTTGTCCACTCGCTCCGCATCTAAATGAGGACAGGAAGCTCATGTAAACACCGACAATGCAACCAAGATATTCTCAGCACAGGTCCTCCTGGCTACTCAGAGTGAATCTATTAGATGCTTAGATCATATATGGCTCCACACTGTGGCTACATGTCTGTGTCAGTGCACATGCATGTGTGGGTATTGCAATGCAAATGAGTGGTTCAGCTCCAAGGACATGATTAGTGGTGTGCATTACAGATGCTTCTGCCAGCCTTGTTCTGTGCCTCTCTTTACTCACTGGCTCTGCTCAGCCGATTGCTGGCTCATGCCACCTGCATGCAGGACACTCTGAAAATACAAATTCACCTTACATGCCCAGTAAGATGGAAATGGTAGTATTATCAGTGGAACTCACATTACATTTTTTTTTTAAATGAAAACAATCATAAAGAATTAACAAACCCTAGCCTACAGGGAGCTTCTGCTCAGTATCTTGTTCTTTAAACATTCTCTGAAAGCTTACATGCAAGCTGAGTTTGTCTCCAAAATAATGTGTATCCAGTGCTTCATTTCAGCTGTTTTGCATTCTTTTCCTGCTGACTTTTCATACCCAGCAGAAGAAATATGCCACATATGGATACCAATACGAATGGTGAATTCAGAAAAGCATCGAATGAAACGCTGCTCTCAAAAAGAAAAGAAAAAAATATACACACAAAATGCCCCCAGTAGAAGTCGAACATTTCAGAAAAGCCACAAAATGATAACGCTCCGCAGGATTGGAGCTGCAGTTGGGTAAATTTTTGTTACAGTAGGGGAAGATTGCCACTGCCAACGGCCTCTTTCATTTATAGATAGAAATCATCAGGGATCTAACAAATGTCAAACGTTTGACAGGAAAACTCAGAGCTTCTGTTGAGCATCCCATCATCTGCAAAACAATACAAAAAAGTACAGATTTGGAACAGTCCCATTGAGAATTTCCTGTTTTTTTAAATTTTATTTTAAATTTACATTTATCCAGCCTCATTCGATGTCAGACGGTGAACATCAAGTCCTATAATTAAACTCTTTCTGCTGGGAGATCAGAAACACAACATTGCTTTCAGTGTCGAGCTGTCCCTTTTCATGCATATTTATATACATGTCATGTTCTTACTTCAATTTGCATGTGCCTTGCACATTATCACGTCTACCTGCCAGCTGGAAATACTTTTGATTGCACGTGTTTCTTGCATCTATAAGTGAGGTGAATACGGCATGGCACCCTGAAGACTATTACATTTCTTTTCAACATGCTGCACCTAATCACATGCTTCACATCACTCAGACTGTACAGAACAAAACACTTAAGCCAGGTGATTTTGTGCTTTCAATTCCCATACTTGGTAGGAGAATTTTGAGACCCCCCCTCCCCCCCCATAGCATATCCTGCTTGTGAGCAGAGCCATGGTGTGACGGTGCACTGCCCTCAGCTGAGCTGTAATGACACAACAGTCAACTGACAGACCTTAAGCATGTGCGGCCATACAGAAGACAGGAAGAGCGGGCGTGTGAGAAAGATGGTGGCATTTACAAGACTCACTTTGCTGAGCATTGAGCAGTGCTGTGGGTCGTCTGTGACATCAGAGCTGCTGTTGTTTCCGAGCTGACTTGTGTTTCTGTTTCATTCATCTCACAGATTGGAGCGGAGCTTTTTCACAGCGGTAATGACTTCCTTGCATTGTTAATCTCACGCACTTCCTGTTGCTGTTTAACAGTGAAAGCCTTCCAGCTGTGCTCAGGAACTCAAACCGGGGGAAATCTGTTGATACTGTCCTCATTTTAATTTTTTTTTATTTGGTTTAATGCCTTTTCATATTGCACACTGCCTTTGTTCTATCACTTTAATTGAAACTATTGTTGCTTTGCAGTTGTTAACATCTGCGACAGCCTTTTTTGTAGCATGTTTTTGATCTTTTTTCTTTTTATTTACAGTACTTCAATGTGTTGTGTTGTATAAAGGTCATCTGGCACAATATTAATATTATTTTGCTTTGTCTGATGTACCGCCATATTTGCTTTTGCATCAAGGGGACTGTGCATCAAATCATGTCTTAAATAATAAGCATAAATATTCAAAGGTGTAAGACACTTATAAAACTGAGTTAAAAAATGAAATATAAAAAGTTTGGATTTGAAATGGAAATAAATAGAACATGTACAGCCGGGATAGGCTCCAGCCCCCCTGCGAAAGGGATAAGCCAAAGAGATGGATGGATGTACAGTACTGTGGAAAAGTCTTTAGCCATCCCTCATTTCTTTACATTTTACCAGGCAAATGGGCAACAGATGCAGCAATTTATTGAAGCATACATGGACATACAGTATAAAAAGCGTTTTTGCAGTTCTAACAAGCATGAAAGCCAATATGTGGTATGACCACTTTTATTCTTCAACACAGTCTGAACTCTCTGAGGCAGCTTTCTTATCATTTCTTTAAGCAGTCTTCAGGAATAGTTCTCAAGGCTTCTTGAAGGACATTCAAAGCTCTTCTTTGGATGTTGACTGCCTTTTGTTCTGTTCTTTGTCAAGATGATCCCACACTTCTTCAGTAATGGTCAGGTACATGGACTGGACTGAAAAAGAGTGAAAAAGCAGCAAGTGTCCAAAGGAAACTCTGAAAGACCTTCGGAAGGCATTGAAAACTCATTTTCAAGACCACTTTTAAAAAATTAACAAAAAGTCTGGCTCCTTGGAAAAAAATGTAAGAGTTTGCACAGTATTGTATTTGCTTTTGCACCAGGGACTGTTTAGTGCATCAAATCATGTCTTGAATAATGAGAATGAATAATGTTCAAAAGTTTTTGAACATGGGCATTTCTTTCTGACAGACTTGAATTTAAAAATAAGATAATGCAAGTTCAGACTGAAAATGTAAGCAAAATTTGAGCTGTACATCATAAGTTTTTACTGCTCAGCATACAAAATGTGTGTTTCTTTAAATGTGTAGTCTTTTTTTCTTGATTGTCTTTACTTTGCCTTTCAGCTCTGCACACATGTTGCATATTTGTAGAGCATTTTTGAAAATCCTTTTGATTATTTTAAGAAGAAGAAAACAACAGGCAGGATTGAGCCAAATATTTTTTCGGGCTCGATATTAGGAGATGTTACTTCTGGTTGTGAATCACAAACAAGTTTTAATATTAGACAGAGATAATAAAGTAAATAAAAAATAAAGCTTTTAAATGGTGATTTAAGACATGCAGTTAGAGGAGTGAAGTTAACTGATGATTCTAAATTGCCCATAGGTGTGAATGTGTGTGTGAATACTGTTAGCCCTGTGACAGGTTGGCAGCCTGTACAGAGTGTACCCTGCCTCTTGCCCAGTGATAGCTGGGACAGCCCCCTGTGACCCTGAACTCAATAAGCGGACGAGAATAGATGGATGGATGGGTTTTATTTATTAAGGGCAATAAGCTATCCAAACCTACCTGGGCCTCTGTAAAAAGGGTGCTCAACCACACCCAGGACTGATTACTGCCTGACCCATTAAATCAAGAAATCACTTATATAGAACCTGTCTGACAAACTGAAGCAGGTTAAAGAAACAGCTGACAAACAAAGTCAGAAAAATCTATTAGCCTGGAATGGGTTACAAAGCCATTAGCAGTTAGCACTGCTGCCTCACAGAGAATGACATCTGGAGGGCCTGGGTTCGATTCCACCTTGGCCCAGGCCTCCCTCTTATAGACTTGCCTCCCTCTGTGTGGAGTTTGCATGTTCTCCCCGTGTCTGCGTGGGTTTCCTCCCACAGTCCAAAGACATGCACTTACTGGGGTTAGGTTAACTGGTCTCTCTAAATTGCCCATAGGTGTGAATGTGAGTTGAATGGTTGTCTATCTCTCTGTGTTGGCCCTGAGACAGGCTGGCGACCTGTACAGGGTGTACCCTGCCTCTCGCCCTATGTCAGCTGGGATAGGCTCCAGCCCACCCGCGACCCCGAATGGGATAAGCGGTAGAGAATGGATGGATGGATGGTGTTTACC
>VOQJ01004336.1:3062-16466 GCA_015052665.1 Apistogramma diplotaenia
GTACAGAAGCACATCTGACCCCCCCCCCCCCCCTACACGTAACACTAAGACTAACCCCTGGAGCCCCTTTTCAAACACTTGGAGGAATTCTGCATGAAAAACAAAAAAACAGAACAAATAAAATAAAGACTCCATAGACTAAAAAACTAGCATTGTTTGTCTAACTTCTGTCTTATAAAAGATTTCTCACATATATTTATTACAAAATAAAAACTATTGCTAGCTTTGTAAGTTAAAGCCGACAGCTTTATATGACTGAAATGCATCAGTTTATGCGCCATGTTTTTTAAACCAAATTTACAGAATTTTTTTTCTACCTTCAATAAGATAATAAGTCAAAAAAAAAGTAGGAGAACTGTCTGGAAAATTCCCTTGGCGAGAAAGCCCAACAAAACAAACAACTCTGAAAGCCGAATACACACAGAGTGTAAAATATTAAAAGGGACACAAACTGGTTCCATGCCAGAGAGTGAAGAGACATGCCTGTCTAATTATGGACCACACTACTGTTTCTCCATGAGTCAGCAGTAATTGAACATACTCTACTTCTTCCTATGGAGAGCAAGGGAGGGGGGGCAAGGAGCATGACTGTCACCATGGAAACTACTTCTGGCAAGTAGTATCTCAGAGTGAAACAGATGCTTTAAGCAAGATACGGACACACATGAATGGGACACTTTTACAAAGAGGGGAATTGTCAGAGCAAAGCTGATAACAACGTATACTGTTACTCAACGTGACTAGGCTGGGCTGCTGCATGCTGTATTACTTCACTCTACTGAGACTTTCAAGGTGACTTTTAAAGCTTTGTACTTTCCCCATGCAGTAAACCTTATAATCAGAGATTAACAGCACCTCTCATTATTTGTTAAAGTTGGCAAAATGTATTTAAATTAATGAATGCTTACATCCCCTAAAACTAACTTGTTTGTTCCAGCCACATTATTCCAGCTTCCTTTTTTCACCACTTGAGGGAGATTATAGCCACAACACAGACATATCATCATGCTACAGATGTGTGAGGTATGGAAGTTTGTTTCTGCCACTAGAAGAAAACAAAATGCTGTAAAAAATGTAACTCGAAATTTTGAGTTACATATCTCAAATTTTCGCAATAACTCAAAATTTCAACTTAGCGCTACCAATCAGGAACTTGAAATCTCGAGTTGCAGATGGCGAGTTTGTTTTGTTTTTTTAGTGGCAGAAACAAGCTTCCATAGTATGGCAAACTTGCAAGGGAGTTTCTCTTCATGCACGCAGCGGATATGAAACAGCAACAGCATCCACGTTGAAGGTGTATGTCTGGTTACTTGGTAAATTTATTTCAGTGTTCGGTTTCCTTTTTTGTTCATCACCAAGTCATAAGAGAACTGTCTGGCTTTATAGCTGCATGTGTTGACCAGCCTTTTTTCAGTTTGCCATTTTGTCTTAGAAAGGGAGTACTTTTCATACAGTTGTATTTTATTACATACTTATTTGGCAAATAAAAGCAGAAATGTTTGTAATGTTTATCTGAAAAAGAAAAAAAACATGAATAAATAAAATGATCAGTTAATGTGAACTAAACTGACATCAATTAACTGACTAAATGTTGCAGCTGAAGAACAGCAACAAAAATAAATACGTTGCAAACTGTACAGCAGACTGAATGAACAGAAACAAACCATGCAGAGAGAGAAACTGCAGAGTTGGCAAGTCATATTTTGTGCGTTCACCACACCCATTAAGCCATTTACACAGCACATGGTCATGTTGTCCTTAAATACATTATTTGAAAAGCTCTTACATGGAGAAGCTGCTTATTAGGATGTTTGTAGCATTTGCGCACCGTTCTCAATGACAAGAGGCTTTTTTATAGTATCTTGTGGGGAAAACACACTCAAACATACTGAGCATCATGTGATGTGGATTACTAGCTTTTGTGTTTGTATTTTATAGAAGTCATGGATGGCTCCTGACAAACTGCAGCAAATATTTGTTTTTTGGTATTACCTCATAAAGACGTATATATATATATGCAACTAAACTCAGAATAAAAATAGAGCATTAATTCCTTGTCAGAGAAGAACCAGTGCAGAAAACAAGAGACTGCAGCTAGGAGTTGAAATAAACCTCTGCTGAATGCTGGGTTAAATCCCATTTCCTTATCATTAAGCCAGCAGAAACACTGTGTCCATCCAGCTGAGACACTCTGGCTGTGACAGGCTCTGAATCATCTGTAGAGGTCCTATATGCAGTTTAAACACACTGCGCCATACATAGACGTGCTGCTCTTTTTGCCTTCACAGTTACAGTGTTTCCACCAAAGCTGTTTATGAGGAGTCAAAGTACAGCGAACAAGGAAGGAACATGTTAGGTCAATGACTGGCGGACAGCAAAGATCGCTGAGTGTGAAGCGTGTGATTTTCACACTGACATTTAATTCTCAGAAACAACGTATGCATATACTGAACACACACACACAATTACAGTATGTGTTGGCCTTGAGTTGGTTCAACCCTGAATAAGAGCAAGGAGCTGGCAAGACTCCCTGGTGGCATTGGCTGACCCACTTCTATGCAACTCTATCCCTAAAGTGACCCACTGGAGAGCCCGAGGACACACACATATAGCCAAGTGCACAAATTCACACACCCCACACACACACACACACACACACACACAAAACTAAACTTGTCTGCCTAAACCCTAGAGGACTGAGAGACAGGGGGGGAAAAAAAACTGCTAAATGCTGCCAATGTCCTCCTCGCTCTCCTTCTCTTCTCTCTGTTTTCAGCTTCTCTCACTTGTCTGAAGATCAGCCATTTAGGTCTCTGCTATCTGATCTAGCGAAACTAACTGCCAACATCCGGAGCAAGTTTTTATAAGAGCTACGCTTAATCTCGGCCGGCTCTTTTGAGTAGAACAGCTGATTTAACATAACGTTGGTCCAGATGTTGATCCGTTCCCTCGATCAAATAGATTTTTCTGCTTTTGGTAATTCTTTCTAATAAATAAATACTTGTAGATTTTTGGCATTACAAAAAAAAAAATACTTGTTTCACTACATAATTTTTTTTTTTACATACTTTAATATATAACATAGCTGCAAGTTGGTAATGTTATTCCATTTTATGGAAACGCTACTATGTGACAAGAAAATTAGCTTTCAGCTGCACTGTCAATGCCAAAACCAACAGCTTCAGAGGGTAGAGATAATTCTGTCTGATGTGAGTGTGATCAGACAACATTATTAACAACAAAACCCATCTTAGTGGAGTAGCTGGTTGGTAAGCAGGCAGTAATCAGCTCATGCACTGACAGCTGATGCTTGTGCAGTCTTTTTCATGTGAGAGCGAGATTCCACTAAAGAAAGTAAAAGTGACATTTAACAAGCTGGAACAGATACCACGAAATGTGTCGCCGCCAATTGCTTTTGTCTATGACAATATGCATCCATATGATTTAAAATGTACTCATAATGTCAACGGTTTTTTTTCCCCATGTTCTTGCAAGTAAAGGGTTAGCTTCATTATCCATATTTAAATGACTTATTGTTTCTAGTGGAAAATGACAAAACCCTTAAAAATGCTCGTTACGGCGTCCTTGAGGTGACGCCTCGCCTTTGTCTAACCAACACAGCAAATCTTACTATTTAATTAAAATAAACAGATACAAAGACGACACAGAATTGGCTGCCAGTTACACACACTAGAGAAACTGCTATCAGAATTTTGCCATTGCCAACATTGCCTGTGAGAAGCAATAACTAAATGATTAACTGGCCAATTTCTTCAGTTCTAATTACACTTTATTAAATACTTCTCACCTACTTCACAGGCCTATGCTAGGTGGTAAGCAAGATGAACAACGCACGCAAAGTAGAACTGCAATAGAATTTGCTCACAGATATTTAACATGCTCATATAAGCTTATCGCTCTGCTGCCACTTGGTGGTCTTGGTCTTGGTGGCTATGCAAGCACGTGAGCAATAGCTATGTAACAAAGCAGGGTGACCCAGGTTTCGGGGGTGGTGGGGTGTACAGGCCAGTTGGTATGAGCTCCTCTTGCATGTGTTCTGTTTATGTGTATGTGTGTCCGATCCGGTCATAGTCTGGAAGTAGGAACAATGGCATTCCTGTGCTCTGAGCTCCAGGTGGCTGTGGAAACCCAATCCCAAACCAAGCCTTGCTGGCACACAGAGCGCCAGGGTCCCCGAGTGCTGCTGCCTCCCTCCGGAGACATGGGTCAGAATAGAGCTATTGTTCCAGAGCAGCTCGGAGCAATAAATGCCCGACAGCCACGCTCGATGACGAACACCAATAAATGCACAAACAGGACAGCAGTGACTTTCTCCTTCGCTTTATTTAGTCAGCAGCAAAGTCAAAGAAAACACGAGCTACTAATTTCTGACCATGTTTTGAAAAAAAGAGAAAAGAATAAGACATTTTGGGTGTTATTCTAGAATAGAATAGAATAGAATGCCTTTATTGTCATTATACAGATGTACAATGAGATTGTCTAAGTTGTCCCTTACAATTTAACTGTTTTTATGAAGAACAAAAAAATGACTTTAACCACCTGCAGTCCCATTACAGTGAAAACACGCACAACCCATTACTTACTCATACTTTCTATATGACTTAAAACCACAGTGACGTACTTAAACACACACCTTTTTTCTCCTCTACTCAACTTATTTCATTTACTCCATAAGATGCAAAACCTGATTTTGTTGTATTCTTAGTGCTGTATGTTTCAGAGTTTGGCCAAAATGTTCCCAGTTTGAAAAAGTCTCAAATCAGCCATGACAAATACAGTTACACACACACACACACGCGGATGCACATCTGCTTTGGCCTGAGCACACAGTCAACACAACGCAGGGCAGGAAACACATCATGCCGACTCCACGGCCTTGAAATGAGGAACATGATTCATTTCCTTTCAGAGCTGGTCAGTCATGCTCTAACACAAGGCTGAGTTCAGATATCCAGCTCTGAGGCAAAGATCTTCAACATGAGACAAATACAACCGCAGTTATGAGTTATAAGAACTTTAACTTCCTGTATCGATTTCAAAGCAGAAACCACTATATGGTCAGGTTAGTTCCTTTTATTTTTTTTGCTAGTTCAGTGGTCCCACACAGATATTCCTGTTAAAAATGATCAAAGCCTTAAGCTCGCCTACACCATGGGACTGCTGCTACAGGTAGTGAACAAGGTACAGCACAGCTTCCCTCAAGCAACACATCGTATTCTCCAGCTACGCTCTTACAGGCAATGCCACACACGCACACACACACAGGATAAATAATACATGCTTGCGCTTTTCTCTTCCTTTAAGGAACATGACAGATTAATTTAATTGGTTCTCTATCAATCCTACATCTTCATCGGCTCTGCTGTGCAGCTGCCGACTCGTGCAGGATTGATAGTGGATCCATTTTCTTTGCATTGTTAATGCCTGTTCACTCGCACGCTCATTCTCTCTTCTTTCACACACACACACACACACACACGTTTTAAGTAACCCTTAAAACCCTTTTGTGATTGGTTTACATTAAAAATTACTAACCTCTATTCAAATCTGCGGTCCAACACCCCCTCCCCCCTTCAAAAAAATTAAAAAATAATCTGACCTCTATTAGGAGCAGGAGGCACAATAACACACCAATCACAGGTTAAATTCCGGGTTTACAACTCATCGTTTCGAGTTGTGATGTAACAATGAACCGCTAACATGCTCAGAAAGGAGGAAACGAGCATTTACACACACTCCATTGTAACCATTTTGCTCTACTTTAAACACGGGCAGCCTTTTCATCTCTTTGAGTGAGTTCACAGTGGAGGCACGGCTTCTGATAACTATATCGCTCATTTGAATTGACCGTTAGGAAAAACTCGCTGCAGTCAAAATGCGGCAAGTGTGTGATAGTACTGACCCTGGCAGTGGCCCATTCTCGCTACAGATCAATAGTCAAGGTTGAACGCTAACGCGGGATGGCTGAAGAAAAAAAGTATTTATGAGCATCGTTATTAGGAAAGGAGCTTTCCCTTCACTCAGTGCGGTTGCGGAGCAGCATCTGCCGGTTAATTAACCTGAAAGCAACGCGACAATCTGTGTGTTAAAGGGTGAGTCGCATCACATCCCTGTTGCTTGGCTGCTTCTGTCAACAAGCCCCTTTGCCATAGCGGCGATCTGCTGCCTGCTACCAGATAACGTTTGGGGGGGGGGATCACTTGGCAGAAACAACCCTCCAAAATGACTGTGTGGCCGGGGAAAAACAGTTACCGCAATGTTGCTGGTTTTTTTTTTTAAATAAGTATTTTCACCTTACCTAGAGTGACGGGTCGCCTCAATCCGCCGCCGTGGCGCCAGAGTCCGCAGGCACCAAAACTGACACCGACTCGGTACAAAGTATCACTGCTAAGTTAGCGGGCTAGCTAGCTTAGCGAGCTAACGATGGAGGAGGGAGTGTGGCTCTCTCCGTGTCGTCGAGAAAAAACAGTTACCTAAGAAAACAAGCCGGGGGATGAGGGGTTTCTCACGTAGCTGCGAGAGCACCTTCCAGTGTCAAAAGGCGTTAACAGAGGAGACGTCCATTTGAAAAGAGCGTGGGGTATGACTGTCGGTGTCAGGCGGCTGTAGCGCTATGCGGTGTGAGCTCTCTCCCCGAGCGGACGTGCAACCTCTGCCTGGGTCTGTGTGTGTCTGCGTGTGTGTGAGGGAGAGAAAGAGAGAGAGAAAGGAGCTGGGCTGCTGATGTGCGGAGCAAACACAGGCAGCATCACTGCTCATCACTCCTTCGACTATCACAACCCGGAAGAAATACTGTAACTGATCCCATCCCTATAGTCCAACATTAAAAAAAATAAATGAAAGAGAGATTTATTTCATGGAACACTATTTATTTACGCAGTATTTGATGGATTGAAATTTAGTTGAAAGTCCGAATTGTACATTTGGAGCTCGTGTGACAGAGTGATATAAGACAAAAATTATACACGTCCTAAGTCAGATCGATCACTGAGCAAACGTCAGTATCAAAGAAATAAACGTCCAAGTCAGCGATTGAAAGTGCAGGCACATGTATGCAAACTCCACGCAGAATGGCTTCAGTCAACCAGTAGGCTAAAAACCAAACCCTTATTGCAACGAAGTGACCTCTGTGTCATCAGGGGAAAAATTATTTTGAAACTTTGCGTTGTTGAAAACGTCTTATTTATTGTTATAAACGCTAGCGCATCAGTACAAGCTGTTTAATATTTTAATGTACTAAGTGGGTTAATTTACATTTAATAAGCTATGCAAACGTAAGACATGCAAAAACTGAAAGCAAACACCAGAAGTGCCTTCTTTTTTTTAAAAACTAAAGTTTTGTTGAAAGTTTGGAATATTAAGTGATTTAAGTGACTTTGAACATGGCATGGTTGCTGGTGCCAGATGGGGTGGTCTGAGAGTTTCAGAATCTCTTGTTCTACTGGGATTCTGCCACACAACCATCTCTAGGGTTCACAGAGAATAGTCTGAAAAAGAGAAAATATTCAGCAGTTCTCTGAGTGAAAATGTCTCGTTGATGCGTCTCCTTGAGGTCAGAAGAGAAGGGCAAGGATGTAATGATGTGAGTGATATTTTCTTGGCCTTTAGTACCAACTGATCATTAGTTGAACACAATGTCCATCCTTTTATGACCACAGTGTACCCATCGCCTGATGGCTGCTTCCAGCAGGATAATGAGCCATGTCACAAAGCTCAAATCATCTCAAACTGGTTTCTTGAACATGACAATGAGTTCACTGTAATCAAATGGCCTCCACAATCACCAGATCCCAATCCAACAGAGTGTCTTTGAGATGTGGTGAAATGGGAGATTGGCATCATTGATGTGCAGCCAACAGATCTGAAGCAACTGTGTGATGCTGTTGCACAGGAATGTTTCCAGCACCTTGTTGAATCTGTGCCATGAAGAATTATGACAGTTCTGAAGGCAAAAGGGGAGTCAATTGGTACCTAATGAAGTGGCCAGTGAGTGCACACACACACACACACACACATATATATATATCAGGGAATTAGCTAATACTGACTTGTTAATGCAGGGTCATATTAATATAAACTGGGAATCATTTGTTAAAAATAATTTATTTAATTTTTCCATTTAATTGTATTTCTTGCAATTTCTTGCCACAATTATGATAAAATATACTGTTATATTTGAATATATAAATAAACAAAATGCTGCTGAACCTATGAGCACTTGTAGGTCAATATACCAGAGGGCTACCGCAGCTTGTTTTTATAGGCCACTACTTGCACGCACACCGTCACTCCAATGAGACCTCAGAAACAGGTAATGCTTTTTCATGTACTGGTATGTACCGAGGATAAAAACTGGACAGGAAAAGAAGGAAAAGTCAAGAAGGGTGAATTGGCTCTTCTTTTCTGGCAGAACTGTTTATGGCAAATGGGATACGCTTACAAGAAGCTTTAAATAAGATGTCAGCAGTATCGTTCGCCATTACCTGCTCCATCAAGGGAGTGTTTAGATGTCTTGACTGCAAGCATAACCTTTTTTGTCACAATTTATTACCAGAACAAGAGAAGCAGTTGGGAGTGCTCACACCGTTTCCAGTGCTGGGCAGAGCGAGCTGCCTGCCTCAGTGAGTTCATTTTCTTCAACTCATACCAATTTATTGCCCTCACATTACCTGCAATGGTAAATTCTGTTTCTGATTGCCAATGCATACACGGCTGTAATTTTAAAAGATTCTCTGCGGTCAATATGTGTTCTGTAAGATGTGGTGTTGGTCCACTTTCTCAGGGTTGCACATGCAAATTGGTTTGTGTCAGCACCGGTGCCAAACTCCTGTTGGCCTTAATGAAGTCAGCGAGGAGCCGTGTCTCATTTTTATGAGTCATCGCTCTACCTGCACAGACAGAAAACACTCTGCCTCAATTTGATGAGATGTGAATAGCAATACGGCTGTACTTCTAGGTCAGGACACGCACGGTGTATTCAGAAAGCAGCACTGAGCACAGTGAATGATTAAATATGTGATACGGACACACACACACCTACACACACACACACATGCAACCTATTTGGATTAGCCCAGACAAGCTTGCCATCTTGTGTTAGTCATTACGCATTTGCAAAAAGTTCTCATGGGTTTTTTTTTTGTATAACTTTATCTTACATTTGCAATAAATAACCTGAATCAGCTCAGGATGCACCCCCCCCCCCCCCCACAAAAAAAACCCCCAATCCTTGCAGTAAGAAAGGAAGGTGGTGTCTGCTCTGCTAACATATCATTGATGAACCTGTGAGTGAGCTTTCTTTTACTGATCTTTGTAGTGGCAGCATAATCAACACTGGGAGATTTTGCATATGCTTTGATTATTGCAAATGCTCTTCATCCACTTCAGGGTTAGGGATATTTAGCATTTTTACCACATCCTGTACTTTCATAAAGCAAAAGATGTTACAGTTTAATTCAAGTCTCTTATATGTATATCGGCCTTAGAGTTCCATTTGTGAATGCCAAACGGTAAAAATCCATTCAGAGCTATAGATGTGAACCTAACCCCAAACCTACGCTTAACTCTGAAACAGTGATCTTGTGGATGTTATGATGATTAAAGCACACCCCCCCCCCCATTTTCTTTGCTTCAATATCCAATATATACAAATGCCCATAAGCTACGGAGGATTCAGGCAGCCCAGACACACACGCCCGCCTGCACTTGCACACACAAAGGCTATCCATTCCCATTAGAGGCATTGACACACATCCAGCACCAGTCAATGGCCTGCTTACACAGATCAATACGTTTTGCTTCAGGCTACGGCTTACATGTTTGCCTCCCATACCACCCAGAGCCACTAGAGCAGGGAACTACAGCGCTCGTTTACATAACGTGCTTTGAAATTATACTCCTCACAGCAGGTATACATGTTTTTCAGCTGAAAAGTCCACGTTACTGAAAAAAATGCTTTTTTATGTCTTCTTTTTCTTTTCTTTAACAACAGGATACTCGAGCATGACACAAAACAGCTCTCCTTGTTGAACAGAAGAGCTCTGTGTGGCACCCAGGTGGGTTTAGTCTGTACGCTTGACATCCATTGCAAAATCTTTTACTTTGATGTTACTGGTTCTTCCTTGCTGCTCCAGACGACTGTCTGGCCAATACAGTAGGTGATGTGCTCATTAGAAGTGGGTTGTGCAGGTCCAGTGCCCCACAGCTACATCTCATAACTTGAGCCATAAAACATTCATATATGTTTGCAATTGAGCTTAAGTAGAGTCTCTAGATATACTTTATTGATGTAGCTGGCAGCAGCAGTATCCCAGTGCTGAAAAATGAATGAGGCATTTGGAAAGACCTTCCTCTGAATCAGCATTTCCCCAGTGAGCGCTGTCCTCCAGTCACAGCGAGGATGAGGAAAGCAAAGTAGCTGAGCAGCAGTCTTCCTGTGTGTGTCTGAAATACATCTCCACATACACACTACCCTGAGTTCATCAAGGTCTCCCCAGGAGCTCAGAGGGCACTGAGTTGAATTTGGATGTGGTAGATCTTTGTCGCGTAAGCTGGCTAAATGCTGACAGGTTCTTCCCTGGTGGGCCAGCGCAAGAGTGATGGATTTGCTAGAGGCACTTCCACCTCAAAGGTGTTTGTGTGAAACAGTGACTGAATGACAAGAGCACAAGCATGTACCTCCCTGGGCATGGCATAACACTCTGATCAACCACTGGATTCCTGCTCAGCTTGCAGACACAGTAAATAAGATTGATGCAGTGATCAAAATGACGGTCTCCTCCCTCCCACAGACGGACTATGCATATAGTCACATTTCATAAGAAAAGGTTTATTTCACTTCCAGGCTTTAATGGGTTAGGTCAAATTGTGTCCTTGACTGTTCAGTAGAAACTGTTATTAGTATTTGATCATGCTCACTTAGATAGGCAAATGTGAGTGGTCGTTAAAATGTATGAGAAGGAATCGTTGCATAGATTTCTTTCTTGCGGGATATTGTGTCATGGGTTGAAAGCAGGTAGTGCTTCATCTCAAGAGTCAGAATGCCTGGAAACCACATTATGTGATAAGGGCAAATGGACTTGGACAGCATGAAGATCTAAAGCGGTTGCGGTTGACTTAGCCCTTCTGGACATACCATGACCGGGATGCCCGATAATCTGTACAGAAATCAGCTTAGATGTTTGTATGCAATTTGTAGAATGAGAGCAGATAGCAGCACGGAACCTTATGAACTCACGATAAGAGGCTGTAAGCTGCTGCAGAAATCTTTGCAGGAAAGAAAATGTTGTACAAGCAGCACTACGAGTTTCTCAAGAAATAACAGAAAGTCTTTTCCTACAGTTCATCTAATCTTACGGCAGGAAATACTTTTTTGATACAAGGCATTTCTTTAAGAAAATAAGAAATGCTATTGACTGTTGAAATTTCTGTGAGCTTTCTCTGGAACTGGAATAAAAAAAAACTGACAGCGGAAAGACGATAGTGCCATCAAAGCCTGTTGCAAAGCAAAATGCATCAAGGTCACAGAAAACTCGCTGAGGCCACCGAGAAGCTCAAACAGAAACTTTCCTCAAATCGGGTGACCAACAAACTGAATGTGGGGCAGAGAGTATTTTTATGTGATACAATGTGGGACATGTTACTATTACTGAGAGCGAGAGTGAGTGTCATAGCCTCAGTATATGTGAGGGGGAACAATAGATAAAGATTCTGTACAGTGCCACATATAGTGGGATACTTGGGCACCCTTCAGAGTGTATTTTCATCCAGCACAATTCCCTTTTAACAGGAACTCTGCACAGTTTTACCTCCAGCTTTTTGTGTGCAGATACTCCTGAAAAACACATGGTGGCAGCAAAGTTCCACTGATTTTCCCCATCACTTTCAGTTATATCAACGTGTCAATTCTAACAATAAAATAATAATTCATTTTATGTGTTGTTGTTTTTTCAAACACCCAGCATACCTTAAAATATCAAAAGATCCATTTTTCATTTTCTTTTTAAAACTCTTTTATGTATAATTTTTACCTTTTATGGGGCATTAAGAACTTTTCAGACCAAACTAAATGATCCAGTGACACAACAGGTTCCAGTCCCTCCTGATAACAGTTGCACTGTTTTGTAATAAAATCTCCACCATATTAATTTGCTTCTGTGTGTGTTAATATTGAGGTAAATAATAATAAACAATATTTTAAAATCCTTCAAAGGAATTAAATTACAAGGCCCATATTTTAACCAAATTCAGGCCCAACAAGGACCAGATTATAATTTTTGCTATTTTATAAAAGTGGCAGACTTTTACTTCCAGGTTTAACAATCTCCACTCATTTCCATCCATCTATCCACTGCTTTTTCAGCTCAGGCTGCTAGACCCTGCAATGTCACTGGCAAAGAGGAGGTTGTCAGTCAGTGACAAAACTAATACAGAGACCCAGACAACCATTCACAACATTAAATCTAAGTGTACTATACAAAGACGCTGACAGTCTCAGTTTTCATCCAGAAAATGCATAGAGATCACCAAGGTTATGTGTATCTTTGAGTAGGTAAAAAAAAAGATTGTTTGATGATTCCAGCATGCTGGAATCATCAAACAAAAGCATGGTGGTTAGCACTGCTGCCTCACAGAGAATAACATCTAGAGGGCCTGGGTTCGATTGTTCTTGGCCCGGGCCTCTTGGGAGTTTGCATGTTCTCCCCCTGTCTGTGGGGGTTTCCTCCCACAGTCCAAAGACATGCACTTACTGGAGTTAGGTTAATTGGTCCCTCTAAATTGCCCATAGGTGTGAATGGTTGTCTGTCTCTCTGTGTTGGCCCTGAAACAGACAGACAGATACACATTATAAACAAGACTGATGATTAAGATGGTGATGTCATCCTCATGTTTACTCTTACAGGTTTGGTGGAGTGAACCATGGAACATTATTGAGTGCAGTACACTTTTCAAGCAAAAAGCACTGTAGCGACACACAGTAAGAAGCTGGTGTGTAGTGTATGAGACTCATTTCTTTTTTTGTGTAGTTTTCATATCCACATACAGAAGAGTGGCCACACTACAGCGCTGGGAAACTACATTATTAAAAAGAGCAATGATGCTGCACCACAAGTACTGGTCCCGTGTCTGCTCTGCTGAATGCAAATGTTCATATTTATATATTTATTCTTGTTCATATTTATATATTTATATTTATTTATATACTGGTTGACTATGAGAGAGCCCTGCACAAAAAATTCCAATGTTTTTAGACCTCGGTCTATGCACAAATGGCAAATAAAGAATTTGATTTGATTTGATTTGATTCTACCTGGGCTTTCATGGCTATTTTTCAGCTCCTAGTCGGTATAAAGCTGCTATAACAGTGGAAGAGCAAGAGCAGCA
>VOQJ01004336.1:18300-40020 GCA_015052665.1 Apistogramma diplotaenia
ATAAAGACATTCCCAATATAATCCCCTCAAAAAGAGTTAAATTTTCACAAACAGAACAGAACAGATGCTGCGGAGTCCCTTTGTATTTTCATTAAGTCCCATCTGTCCAAGCTGTCTCAGAAATTGAGCTATATTAAATCTACAGTAATAATTGTGCAATTCAACTGTGTCTGTAATGCACAAGGGGATGATATGTGCAGAGCAGCAGAAAAGTTATGCACAACAAATAAGCATTACAGGATAAAACAGCAGCATAAATTGCTCCATCAGAAAAATACATAGAATACATTACATAACATTTTTGTAGCATGTAGTTTTAGCGCTAGAGAAGGCATAGCTGAATAGTGCTTTATTTGAGTTTTTTAGTAGACTATGTATTTGTGGGTTTTTTTGCACCGTTGCATTGTCACCTCTGCCCAGATATGATTGTAACCTGTTATGCTTGTTGTAACGGCTTGAGGTTTCAATCTAATCTGTGTGCAGCCAACTGTAGCCATTTATGCATGTAAGATATAAACTCAAATGTGCTGTATATGTAACTGAGGTGCCTCATCAGATGACAACAGTAGAGATGGTGACTGAGGTGAAGGCAGTGGGATCATTAGACAGCGGCCCAACAACCACCACAGAGTCCACTGTAAAGCCTCCACCATTCAAAGACCACACATTTATGGTGAGTGCGTGCGTCTGCGTGAGTCTAACTTTAGCCGCTTCCTTTGCGCTCTAAATTTTCATTCCCCCCTTTTTTTTTTTTGTTTTTAAATCTTGGCAGCATTCGGGCATAGGCGGAGCAGCAGCAGGCAAAAAGAACCGGACCTGGAAGAATCTCAAACAGATTCTGGCTTTGGAGCGTACCTTACCCTGGAAGCTCAACGATCCCAACTGTGAGTTCCTTCTTTTAACCTGGATCGTTATGTTTGTAAGCTGGAAATAATTCCAGCTCTAACAAATCAATGCAAAGTAATTTAAAATGTAAAGCACAGATGTTACATTTTAAATAAAAATCAAGTGTTTTGCCATTTTAAAGCAAAAGAACAGATTACCAGTTGCAAAAAAAAAAAAGAGGGGAAAAGCTCTTTATTTTTCTACAGCCAAGATTTGCTCCATATTTTGATCCAGCTGTCCACATCCCACCGCCGGTGGTTCTCATCTTTAATGCAGCGGTTTGAGAACCGCCACATTAAAGATGAGACTGAATTTATATGCTGCTTGTATGTGTAAAGAAAAGCCCATAGTAGTAGATTTCAGATCTGTGGCTCATCTTATGACTTCTGTGTTTATAGACTACAGCATCGACGCTCCTCCGTCCCTGAAACCAGCCAAAAAATACTCCGACATCTCTGGACTCCCTGTGAGTAACCAGTTTGCTTTAAAAAAAAAGGAGTGTTTGAACTTGAACAGCATTACTTTAGCCAAGTCTTGTACAAAGAGCACACTGAGTAATCTCTCTTGTCTTTCCTCAGGCAAACTACACAGATCCTCAGACAAAACTGCGCTTCACATCTTCTGAGGAGTTCTCCTACATCCGTCTCCTGCCCACTGATGTTGTTACAGGCTATCTGGCCCTTCGAAAGGCAACATGCATCGTACCCTGACAGCCGAGCAAAGCTTGAAAGGCGAAGCGGGTTCCAACCTGAACTTGCCCTCCTGTCAGCGTAGGAAGCTGTCAGGCCAGCCAGGGGAGAGAGCGCAGTCTAGACAACTGCTGGAGATCAAAAGCTGACCTCAGCTGAGCGTTTGCACTGTTGTTATTAACGACGTGAGCTACATCTTAATTGTTACCGTGTGACAAAATTAATGAAGCAAAATTGGCTTTCCTTTCATTTAGAAAGAACATGTACAATTGCTTGCCAGTAACTGGATGTTATATTGTAATATTTAATATTTCAACGGGACAGAAAGTTCATTCAGGTGTCAGCAAGAGGACACGTTTCTGCCTGTTTATGTTTGCTCAAACATAAATAATTTTCCCATTCGGTCTCCTTCCTTCCTCCTGTCAGAGTGCGTGTTGGACATGATTTAACTCCCGCAGCAGTAACTGGTTCAAGATTATGTGCCACATTTTGAAAATTCTTTCTTTTAATTGGTGGAAATGAAGAGTAGAAGAGGAATGTTACATGATGTTTTTTCTTCTTTTTCATTGACTTTGAGTTACTTTTTCTAATTGCTAATTAAAACGAGCTTGAATTTGGTACTGAAGTTTGATTACAGCGTCTCTTTTCCACCGATGCTTTCATGAATGCCTTTAGTGTAAATTTACATCTTCAAAACTGTTTGTCAGTTTTAATTTTATGACAGCCTGAAATAAGATGCTGGATAGTTTGGATAGTTATACAGTCAAAGAGAGACGAGGCCAGAAACGACCTGCCACTGTGTCTCTGATACAAGCGTGTGAGGTGTAATCAGTGTTTTTATAAACCACAAAACACCAGACGGGCCTAATTTCACGTGTCATTTACAAACATAGCATTGGTTCCACAAGGTTTTATTTCAACAGCAGCATTTTATGTATAATTTACCCTCCTACCTGAGTTAGAAATCACATTTGGCAGGCAGCCACAATCATTTTCATGGCGTTTTTCATGGTGTTTTAGAAAAAAAAAACCCTTGAAGAATAAAGTCCATTGTATTTCTCCTGAGAATGATTCCTATTATGAAAATGCTGAAAAGATAGACTCACCATCGCAATAAGGAAATGTGAAAATAATAAGAACCACTAAGTTATGAGATGGTGTGGAGATGGTGAGACAGGTGCAACAATCTTCATAATTTCCTTCCTCTTTATTTTATTTATTTTTGTTTCAACAGAATACAAGTATATTTATACACTATAATAAAGGATCAAGTGACGTGTTATTAACAATAAATGACAAATGGAAACTTAAAAACAGCAATAACCTGATCCCACTGCTGCCTGTTCAGCTAAAACCTCATGGATCGTTTCTCATAAGAGAACCATCGTTGCATTAAAGCAGCTAAAAACACAAATGACACTATTGCACTGGGTGGCATGTTGCGAGAAAAGCAAACATAAGCCTTTAGTATTTCAGCACAGACCAGTCTTACTCATGGCTGAGTGTTTTTCCAGCTCTGGACTCGACCGAAGCTGATGAAGGCAGTATAGTTTATCCATGAGCCGTTCCTGCTGTGGCATCAAAACCTCAACACGGTGATTAATGAACAGCGTCAGAGCTTTCTACTACCCAAGCACACAGCCCAACGGAGTGTGTCTGCATGCAAGTGTGCATTTACATTTTGTGCCACTTTTGCTGTGCTTCCATGTCAGAAAACACAGAGTAGTATTATGCTGTGTTTATGTTATGCTTAGAGTTAGGATTTAGAAAAGGAATATTATATATTATAGCCCTAAAACATGTTATTGGGGATGTTTTTTTTGTTTTGTTGCATGGCTTACATATGAATATCTACAGCACAACTGAGTCTACCTCATCCAAAAGAAATGGAAAAAAAACAAACAAACAAAAAAACAAACAAACACCATATGTGCCTTAATTTAATTATGTGGCTGAAAATTTTGGCATGTGCACTTGTCTTTGCAGTCACACCTTGTTCCCACCTGGGTGCGCCAAAGCTCTGCTCTTTCAGCTAAGTGTGTTTGGCGTCTGTATCCCATGGTGAGTCATGGATGTCACAGCAGGGTGTCTATTTCTGAGCAAAGCCTTGGATTCATTAAGTCGAACTGCTGCAGGAGAACTTATTCAGCCACTGTTCTGACTATTTTCCATGCATCGCTGGTGGTGGATAAATACTACCAACTGAGAGACCACCATAAATCCAAGTTTAAGAAGAGTGTAATTAAAAATTAGAAATACTACTACTGTAGTTCAGCTGACAAACACACACAAAAGTGAAGGCTTACGTTGACCGCAGTGCAAACAGAATTTAAACCGTAATAAACACGAACACACTGATTTAAACAGGCTGATGATAATTATCACTAATTTTAGTATGGGCATGGCAAAGGATGTAAGCAATTGAGGACTGCAGCTCAATCATATAATAACCGTCATTAAGAAATTGATTGTGATGTGCATAAAAAGGCTCATCTCGCTTTGATGGTGGATTTGGCACCTGCTGCACTCCATAAAATGTGTGTTTTCGGAGAACACACACACACACCAGCTTAGCTGAAATCAATGAGCGACTCTTTCGTCGATTTTGTTTTCTAGTGGTTCCCTCGCTGAACTTCTGCAGTTTTCTGAAAGTTTCTGCTACCCTGTGGAGACACTCGGTGGTGTAAAGTCACGGAGTGCCTATTTTCAACCAATTTGTCTTTTCTTTGTTTTTGTGGTGGTGGAGATGGTATCTGTGCTTTACATATTTGTTTCACAGCTTATAAAGGCCAACTTTCCACCTACTGTATGTTCCTGGTTCTATTGACTGTATAAAAAGACGTACAGAAAGAAAAGCATAATTTGGGACATTTAACTCCTCAGTGGACAAGCAGGTCATAGTAGTTATGTGTTCAAGTTTGCTTCTCAAACTGCCATGGCTCATTATGCCTTCACTTTCAGGCTAGAGCATTTCAAACTATATGGACACATGGATGAGCTCTTCACAACAGACAGGGGAAAAAAAATCTGTTGATAGCAGTCATATTACATTATTCATCTGCAATCCTAAAGTATGTAAGACATTCAAGAGAGCTAGTCTCAAATGTCAGGTCAAAAAAAATAAATAAAAGGACTAGCAGCTCTGGTCGGCTGATCAATAGACAAACTTCAGCTCCTGCCGAGTCAGCAGGGAAACTTTCATGCTTTTGACCTATTGGAACAGCAGAAGTTGCAAAGTGAACTTTTTTTTATTCCCTGTAAACAAAGACTTAACGGTCTGTATCTGTCTGATGCTACTTCAACGCCTGAATTATTGTTGAAGTACAGTGTTTATGGTGGACGTCCGTTGTACAGTAGCTTCAGCATGAAGGTAAACATCACGCCAAAGAAAAACTGTATCTTTAAACTTTAACTTTAAAAAGACTCTAATTTGTAAGAGTCACACCAGTCACATTCACTTTGTGGCGTACTTGACAATCTGCAGACACATGTGATAGTGTGTAAATGCTTTTAAACTCTAGTTTCAATCTTCATATGAACCACACTGTTAGAGACATGAGTAGTGCCCTTGAATCTAAATCAACAGCTTGGAAAAATCTGACTGGCGATAACAGACTAACTCCCTGTGGACTGCATGTTTTTCAATCACAACAAATACCAGAAAATGAAGCTAACTGTGGACCATACCTCCAAATGCAATATTTAAGTCCTTTAGTCTTTTTATTGATTTCCTTTAACAAGGACTGCTTCCAATTTACAGGTCACTTTGTTTGATCTTGTTCAGATTATATACAAAGCCATTTTCTCTCCTCAGGATGAGGTTTTTAATGTACTACAGTATTAACCTCTAATGCAGTGAAATTCTTAAATGCCCTTCTATCAACTATAGATAAAAAGATGAGACTAGCCAACATGCAAGTGCCTTTAACCCACACGGTCAGCAGGGAGCAACGACTCTGGTTGTGAAAATAAATCTGGTTGCATAGAAGGCTTCTGGGAAAAATGAAATGTAACACATTGGCAAAGACTTTCATGTTGAGTTTATGGTCTCAGTCACCAGTTTCAAGTGTTAGTGAATACAAACTTTTGCTGTCCACATTGGGGGCAAAAGGAGAATAAAGCAGGATTTGCTTTAGGATGTTGCTACATGATATACTTATCATATTCCTCATTTTTCCAGCTTATCATATCCACTTTCGAAACACCAAGATGGCAACAGTCACTGGTCACAATGTTGCCACAGTGACTACATTCATCTTTTACATACACTTTATGTCATGAACTGATTATTGGTCATCCACATTGTGGGTGACGATGGAGATTGTATTTTAAACAGTGATATTAGGCTACATGACAATGATTTCATGCACTGACAATTATATAATATGCTGTTTTCTTGCACACACTATTTTTTGTGTAGGCCACCACCCGATACACATTGCACCTAACCCCTACGACGCTTCCTGCAGGCGGTGGACCTAGAGATGAGGGGATGACTTGCCCTTAAAGAACTACTTGGTGGCAGGGCCCCTGGGGTGGACCAAATTCACCCTGAGTTCCTGAAGGATCTATATGTTGTAGGGTGGTCTTGGTTGACATGCCTCTGCAACATCAAGGCTTGTAATCTGATGAAAATCTGGGGGCAGTGCCACTGGACTAGCAGATGGGAGTACTGGTTCCCATCTTTAAGAAGGGAGACTGGAGGGTTTGCACCAACAATGGCGTAGACCTCCCTCCCTGGTATATTTGAGTGTGCGTGGAAATTTGCCCATCCAGTCTACATGTGTTTTGTGGAGTTGCAGAAGGCATTCGACTGCGTCCCTCGGTTTATCGTGTGGGGGGTGTTGCGGGACTATGGGGTGTCTGGCCCATTCAGTCCCTGTACAACCACAGCGAGAGCCTGGTCTGTATTGCTGGCAATAAGTCAGACTCATTCCTGTGGGTGTTGGACTTTCTCAGGGCTGCCTTTTGTCACCAATTCTGTTCAGAATTTTTATGGTCAAAATTTCTAGGTGAAGCCAAGTGGTGGAAGGCTTCTGCCTCGGTCACCTCAGAATCTCATCTCTGCTCTTTGCAGATGATGTGGTCCTGTTGGCTTCATTACTGTAGGTGGTGGCCTCCAGCTCAGGAGTGGAATGGCTCACAGCCGTGTGAGAAGCAGCTGGTGTGAGAATTGGCACCTCTAACTCTGAGGCCATGGTCCTCAGCTGGAAAAGGGTGGAGTGCTCACTCCAGCTCAGGAGTTCAAGTGTCTCATGTCTTATTCACGAGTGACGGGAGAAGGGAGCGGGAGATTGACAGACAGATTGGGGCTGCGTCTGCAGTGGACATTGCACCAGTCTGTCATGATAAAGAGGGAGCTGAGCATGAAACTGTCAATTTACTGATCAATCTACATCCCTCCGTCACCTATGTTCATGAGACGAACAAGATCACAAATACAAGTGGCAGAAAAGAGCTTCCTCCGAAGGGTGACTGGCCTCTCCGTTAGAGATGGGGTGAGGAGTGCAGTCATTCAGTAGGGGCTCAAAGAAGAGCCACTGCTCCCAGTTGAAGTGGTTCGGGGATCTGACCAGGATGCCTCCTGGTTATTCCAGGCATTTGCTACTGGGAGGAGAACCTGGGGCAGACTCGGAATACGTTGGAGAGATTATATCTACGTTTATTTTTTATATTTTGCCAGAAAAAATGGGAAATACATACAGAGATTTATTGAAACATGCAAATATACATGGAAATACAATATATAAGGCAAAAACTAATACTATTCTAATGAACCACAACCACAAAGTTGGTTGATTGCACCCCTTTTTCTTAAGCACGTGAGGGATGCCAGGATAAAAAATGTGATGAAGAAAGGGGTGTCTAAAAAGTACACCCAGCAACCCTTCAGATATCCTGCTGGGATAGTAAGTGGGTCACAGTAGGAAACAGAAGCCACTGACATCAAGACAAGATAGTTCCTTACCATGTGGTTTCACCCCAAATCCAGCACCTTGATATTTTACACTAAGTGGAAGGAGGCAGAGGACTTTTGAGTGTCAGAACCACTATCCTGAATGAAATAACAAAGATCCATGAGTACATCAGGAACATGGCCACAAATGATCATGTGCTTAGTAAATATCTCAAGCAGCAGAAACCAGAGAAAGACGTGCAAGAACAGGCATCATTGCTCCTGCACAGGATGTACCACTATGAGATAGAAGAAGTGGCTGATATCAAAAAATATTAAAAGCTGGACTGAAAGATCGCACAGAGGCACTAATGATTTAAGCAGGGTGCAAGATGGGAATACATGGAATGGCATAACCAAGTGGCTGGTATACAGGAATATCTGTGGCGAGTATGGCTTGAGGTCAAAATGGGATATGCCCCCAAATGTTGATGAGAATGACTGAGTTAAGATCCTGTGGGACTTCCCGATACAGACAAACAAACTGGTGACGGCTAACCAACTGGAAAATAGTAGTGGTAGACAAGCAGAGGAAGAAGGCTATAGTGATAGACATATCAATACAAACAGCAACGCCAGGAAGAAGGAAACTGGGAGAATGGCTTCAGTAGATTTGAGGCCCACAGAGCAAGTGGGGAATTTTTTTTATTTAAGTGGCTCTACCCCCACAGGGACAATAATAAACTAACAAAACAAAACAAAAACGTGACAATCTACAATCTACTCCAACTTTACTGTATACTGTACCCATTTTTTTTGCTATTTTATGGTCTACGGTTGCTCTATCATTATTAAATATTGGTTAAGCAACTATTAGCTTAAGGATTTTTTTGTACTTCCAGAGCAGTTTTGCCATTTTTGAAAATGTTCTTAGTTTTAGTTTCACTGTAAAATGTTTTAAACACATTATATGTCTGTTAATTCTTGTGGCTAATAGAATAATTAATCAGCATATAATGTGTTAACTGGTTGGACTAAAAGTCCTGAAAGGTGGGTTTTCTAAAACCTAGAATATCCTTATTTAAGCTAAATATTTTATGGCTCTGGTTTAATTTATATATATCTAACGCTCAGTGAGAAAGCAATATAGAGTGCTATATATGTCCCAAAAGGATTCATTTAAAGATGTTATTCACATTGTACTATATTATGGGCCCAGACAAGTGTGCTGTTATCATGGGGCATCACATACTGCTGTTCTGTGAGATGCCGCTGCTGTTGCAAACATATGCAGAAAGAATTCAGCGCCTGGATGCACCGGCTGTTCAGTATTGGACAAAGAGAGGTAATGGTCCTCTTTCGAAGAGCAATAAAATCTGCATTAGAAGTTTCTAGGCATGGCGGTGCAATAAGTCACAAGTTTCTCAGTCAGGAGCTGTGTGTTTTGCACTTTGTTTTTACTTTCAATTTCACTTACTGGTAAGAGCTACAAATGACTTTGAATGTCTTAAATTGTGTAAAAATATGCCCCTTTACCCAGTATGCCCAACATTAATTCTGCACACTGAAAAATGCTTACCCTGTGCTTTTAAATGTGATGCCAAAGGGTCCTGTGCAAGTTGACATATGTGATGAGCTAAGAATGAGTCCGTTCTCATTACTGCCATAAACCTGGTGTGTTATGGATCTGACACCAAAGGACACCTTGTTTATATCTGTGAGATGCCAGTGGGCAGTAAAATATCAGTATTTCATATCCTGAGAAAGAGAATTGGCTGGGCAGGCACTTATCAGCTCATTACCTACCCTCAACATTACCAAAATTTCTTCATGTGTATGCCTATATTTGTTCTATTTTTTATATTTCTGGCTTCTTGGAAAGCCTTTGCCCTTCGCCAGCACCATGGATTCACTTTGTCAGTGCTTGTGTGATTTGGCACCGTCCTAAGAGGGACAAACCACATGAAAACAGATTTTTAACCATAGCTGCTCATGCTGTGGCTACCCACACAGTGACACAGTTTCATGGTTCATTTAGCTAAGAAGAAACCCTGATTGCTGCCTCGAGGAGGCCCACGGTAGCAATTTCTCACCCCCTTGTTTGAATGCAGCTTCAGTGAATGCCATAAGTTACCAGGCGTTCTTGTGCTGCAGAGGTCAAACAACAGTGTCATCAGATAGCTAATCAACTCATTCAGATGTCATTACACTGGGATAAATCCCTGTTAATCCTACTGAAGATTCAATCAGTGCTCCCTCACAGGTCAACTTGTTCCTCTCTGTGTGTATGTGCACTCACATGTGGGCATAAGGGACAGAAGGAAAGGTAATTCTTCATGTTGATAGACAATGATTGTCCTTCAGTGGGCCACATTCGCCGTCCCCTCTCCATCCTTCTCCTTCTCTTCATTTTGCCGTCCTGTCTGCTCCTATCTCTCCTCAACTTCTTTCCTGCCTTCTCTCTCCTCAGCTGACGCTTCTTTGGTTTCTTATTGATAGGCCTACTACTGTTCTCTCTCTATCGTTGCAAGCCCTGCCTGTATCAAAAGGCTCTGGTTCAGCTCTCTTTGTATGTGTAACTTTCATCCATCTGTCCATATATTGTATCTACTTTTACTTGCCCCCTCCCCATCTCTCTCTCCTCCTCAGATTAGCTCCATTCATCGCACACTCCCAAACCTATAGTCAGGCGAATGAAGTGTCATTGGACAGAGAAAGAGGTAATAGGCGGGGTGTGACCCCACAACCTTCTCTACAACAGATGGAACCAATCTCAGAAATCCGAGACAGACCATCTATTCATACCAACCAAGCATAGTGTGGGTGCGTGTAATGATAGTGTCCATCCATTCACACGGCTTCTGGTGAAGCACTGTCAATGCCTCACTGTGCTTAAAAGCTATTACATGTCAAGAATTTGTCTGCTTTCAGGTGTGTGTGTGTGTGTGTGTGTGTGTGTGATTTCAAACCTGTGTCTCAGACCTGATGTTTTACCACCAGCTCAGCTCCAAAAGCCAGTTGACTGTCTGCCAAATGGGAAGAACAATCTCAGATGAATTTGACTATACTGAAATATTCAGTTTCACCAAAGGGTGCACAGATTTTTATCACACAATTATGTACTTAGATCTATACAAACAAGTCCATAAACGGGAGCAGTACACTCACGGTTATTGTTTGTATGGAGCAAACAAAAACAAAATCAAAGTAAAAAGTAACATCTAGCTGTAATATTTTATATTTTGTGGCTGGATGAAAGAAGTTGATATTGATGCCGCAGAGGCTTTATAAGATACAATGTCTCCAATAAAAAAAAAAAACCTCTTTCTTCTCACACACACTCACAGACACACTTTTATTGCATGTCTCCAAGCCACAGTCATACACTGGATACACCGCAGAGAGGGGAAAGAGATAATTGCATTCACTTTAAAAGTAAAACAACAGTTACAGACTTAGTGGGTGTGCATTTGTGTGTAATGTGTGTTTAAACCTCTCAACCATCAATATCACTGCACATTAAAGAGGACTCTGGCCCATTCTGTCTTGTGCTCTGCTTGCCCTTGGAGAACAACACAGTACCTATTGACTCCAGCCCCTCTAAACTGGTTTCTCATTCATTCAAAATTTACCTTTTAAAGCACGTGTGTGTGTCCCTCCAAATCCTTTGTCTTTCTGTATGTGTGATTGCATATGTACAGTTAAGAGAAAGACAGGGAGTATGTAAATGAAGGGAAAGAACATCACACACACACACACACACACACACACACACACACACACACACACACAGATGCACCACAGTTAGTGTTTTAGGAGACTGTGATGGTAAATGAAGCGTGAAATGAAGAGTCAGAGATGTTAGAACATTCCTTCCCCAGGGAACCTCTACAGCGGACTGACACAGACCGGGCCGAGATAGATCAGGACAGACGAAATCAGACCGTTAATGTCACTGCATCACTACACCCCCCGGTGGGTAGAGTATGTGGTTAAAAGACAGCTGTGAGTAATACTTTACTATCTACATTCATTTAAACAAAATCTGGGATTGACTTTTTAATTATTTTTCACTGAATTAAAAGAGTGAGTGCAGGTGAGTGCAGCTGACTCTAACGAAAAACAGGTGCAACCACTTGCCACCAAGTTTGGCAATATGCACATGGTGGTGACCAAGGGGTTGCCAACCAGTCTCTATTCCTGTGTAATTATTTCCAATGTGTTCCCTGTCACAGCATTACTACAGCTAGGTGTCACATTTTAATGCACTTGGTACTCCTTCAGTCTTATTCTTCAGCATGCCAGGTATTCAAACAGACAGTCTTCAAATGTTTGAAAAAGATGCCATGCAACTGCAGGCAAACCTGCTCTACTGGTGTTGTAACTACTGTGTGTTACCTTGGTAACCAAAGAAAATGATCTTTTCCTGAACCTAACCGAGTATCTTTTAGTTCTGAAATCTAAACAAACATCAACAAAAATGAAAAAAATGAGCAACTTAAGAAAAAATGAAAGGGTAAAAGTCTCAAAATTTCCTGGTGGTTGTTATTCAGACTCATTTGGCAAACTGGCATTGGAGTAGTACACTGCATACTGGTGAGTGATGCTAAACATTCATACCTTGGCCTCCATTAACACTGTGAGAAATCTTGGAGTCATTTTTGACCAGGATATGTCCTTCAATGCACATATTAACCAAACATGCCCCAACCGGTCAGAGCAGATGACTGCCTCTCCCTGAGCCTGGTGGAGGTTTCTTCCTGTTAAAACTGACTTTTTGCTTCCCACTGTTGCCAAGTGCTTGCTCATAGGGGGTCATTTTGACTGTTGGGTTATCTCTGTAATTATTGTAGGGTCTTTACCTTGCAATAAAAAACGCCTTGAGGCGACTGTTTGTTGTGATTTGGTGTTGCATAAATAAAATCGAATTGAATTAAACAGACCATGTGCGTTAAAATATTATGAGATGAGATTCTGTTTTCATAACAAATTATCTTTCTGCCTTTTATTGGCCATGGCAAAGGAAGATCTGGAGGTTGGAATAACAAAGAATTTTGATTAGAACCTTTTTTTTTCTAAATAGGCAAAAAACAAGCCCAAACATTTTTCTCTGGACCCCTGTTCCCCATATGTTCATGTGGAATGTGCCTCTTCATTTCTGAGAGAAATTTAATGTCTCCACTGTTTTCTGATTCATCTCCACATTTTTCTGGTCTGTTGTCTTCGTGACAGCTTTACAGGATTGGGTAATTAGCCACTTCAAGTACTTTGAAAGTACTTGTTGGGTTAATTTCTCTCATCTATTCATGAGATGGGAATATGCACTAATACAGACCACAGCAATATGAATGATATAGTCCCAATATTAAAATTAAGCGGTATTCCCCTTAACTAGCCATTGCTAACATTATTATCCCAGAGCTGACTGCCGTAGCAGGTCACTTAATTCTATTGTAGGCCGCTTCAGCCTTCCTCTCCTCCCCAACCAGAGTCCATTACAATCGAGTCTTATCTTCTCTAATATGTTCTGCTGTTAATGAACAATCAGTCCCGTTAATGTCCTCCTAATTAATGGCCCATCAGCCTCTTCAGAGTGGTAATTAAGTGCCAGTTGAGGCGTCTAATTGGCATGATTTCTGATTGGATCAAGTCACGCTTGACCCTCCGGGACACAGGAAGTGAATTATAGCGTTGTCATCGTTGTGGAGAGGACTTTTACAAAGACTGCTGACTTGCTTATTTAAGAAATAGAATCATCTTGTTAACCTGAGCAGCAGGGGACTGCAATACAGTTTCACTTGAGTGACTCTGTCAGTGGACAAATCTGTCATATCTGAGTATGTATTTTTTTGTTTTCTTTTTTTTTCTGCATTTCATCAGCAAAAATAATTATTAGCACCCCCCAACACCCCCATACATACTGTATAACATAAGTTGATATGAAAAACAAAATACAATTTCATGCAGTCACGTGAGTCTGTGGAATCCTGTGAATAAGAAGCCTTAATGCTTCCATAGGAATTACAGCAAGAAGGTAAGTAGTACCCAAGTGATGCTAATCAAATGCACTTCATTAATTGATCATCAGCAAGTGTGAGCACCTCTATAAAAGTACAGTAGAAGTTTTGGGAGTTTGCTGTTCTGGATCATTCAGCTGTGTGTTAACACAATGCCATAGTCTTCCAAGGAGGGAAGTCCCAGTAAAGTTAGAATTAGAATGTCTTTATGTCATTGCATTACAAAATGCAACAAAGTTGAGGTGCTACTTCTGCAGGTGCCTCAGAATTAATAACACAAACAAACCATTCATGCATGTCTTTTCAGAAGAAGATAAATAATTATAAATACAAAAAAGATTTAACGCTAGGAGTTAAATCAAAAAAGCAGAGTAATGCATTACAATAATTGTGTTTGATTTAGAGCCGTGATTGCAGTTGGGTGGTCTATTGGTACTTGTTTTGATGGACCTGTAGTGCATACTAGAGAGCAAAGCAAATGTCCAAGATGAGAGCTGTCTTCCGTGATTTTTAAAACTCTTGAGAGGTATTTCACTTTTGCCGTCTATTCCAGGGAGGGAAGAGCACAGCCAGTGATCTTTTATTCTGTGCTTATCACCCTCTGTATAGCCTTTATGTCTGCTGCAGAGCATCCGGCATACCGTGCCGTTGCACAGTACACCAGGACGTTTTCTGTGGTGGAGTGATCGAAAAGTATCAGCAGTTTCTCATGCAGACAGTTCCCCTTTAAGTGCTCCTGAGCCTTCTTAACCGCAGCTGTAGTGTTGGCAGACCAGGTGAGGCTCTCAGAAATGAGGGTCCACAGGAATTTAAAATCATGGAACCTCTCCGCACAATCTCAGCTACTGACCAAAGGGAAGGGGTCTGCTCTGCTCCTCCTGAAGTTATAATGATCCCGTTTGTCTTCTTAATACTAAAAGCCAAATTGCCTGCACCATGTGACCAGTTGTTGTACCTCAGACCTAAAGGTGGAGTCATTTCCTCCTGATGTGAATCCTGTAAGTGTGGTGTCATCAGCAAACTTAATGATGGTGTTAGAGGGATGGATTGAGGTGCAGTCGTATGTGTACAGTGAATGGGATGAGCACGTGGCCCTGTGGGGAGCTGGTGCTAAGGGAGCCAAACTTAACAGTGAGTGGATGGTTGGTGAGAAAGTGTGATCCAGAAGCAGATAAGAGAGGAGAGGTCAAGGTCAGACAACTTCCTGATCGGTCTCTCTGGGATGATGGTGTTAAATACTGAGCTGTAGTCAACAAAAAGCATCCCCACATAGATTCCGCTATGTTCAAGGCAGAGTGGGGAGCTGTGGCGATGGCATCCTCTGTGGAACTGTTTGCTTTGTAAGTGTACTGATGTGGGTCGAGAGTCGGTGGAAGGCTGGCTTTGATGTGCTTTGATACCATCCTCTTAAAGCACTTCATGATTATAGGTGTTAGTAGAACAGGTCTGCAGTCACTGAAGCAGGGGCTTTTTTTTGAGACTGGAATGATGATAGAGGCAGGGTGAGATGATGGCTTGAGCAAAGGATCAATTAAAGATGGTGGTGAGGGGTGCCAGGGAGGCTCAGGCATGTAAGTCACGTGGGGGTGTGGGCGACGCAGGTTTGGGTCCTGGCCCGTCGCTATTCACCACGTGTCTTCCCCCGTCACTCTCCTCCCACTTTCTTGTCTCTCACCTGTGTACTATCAAGTAAAGCTGTAAAAGGCCAAAAACATTTGGTGTTGGTGAAAACAGCAGTGAGCTGGACAGCACATACCTCGAGCACTTTCCCAGGTATTCAGTCTGGGCTAGCAACCGCCCTCGTGTTCACCGATCTAAGCACGCATCCCACTTCTGCACAGTGAGTGCTGGTAGTACGTGTAAATGGAAGGTCCGAGTTGGGTCTTTTAAACTTAAAGCAGGCAAAGAAGCAGCTTAACTGCTCTGCCGGTGAGGTGTCTGAGATGGTGAGTGAGAGATGGATTGCTGTCCTTGTGGTTAGTGGTGTGCTGAATACTTCTGCCAAGCCCGCCTGTTTGTTAGGGTTAGAGGGTTAAGGGGCTTTGTCAGCAAAGTGTCAGTTTTCCTCTTAGAGTCCTGTTTGACCTCCCTGATGCCTTTGCCTGATGCCCTGATACCATCATTCTAAGATGGCGACACACGGCTCATGGCTCTTCACTCTACAATCTCATTGTACAGCTGTATAATGACAATAAAGGCATTCTATTCTATTCTATTCTTTTATTTGGTCCGTGTGGACCTGGGCACCTTGGAGTGATTGAGCCAACCATGAACCATAAAACATCTCCCTGTGGCCTCTCACCTCTGCTACCTCTGGGCAGGTACAGTAAAGACCTTTGTGTGATAATTCTCAGTAGGGTTACACTATAAATACCTTTCATACTACGATCATCTGATTCATTGTTATATGATGTTATAGATATGTTATATACATAATCATTTGACTGTACTGTACTGCTATGAGACACATCATTCTGTTTTAGAATACATCATTTAACCTGACACCTATGACTTGTAGTCAATACAGTTTCAGTGAACAAGGCTCCCGAACTAGCTGATTGTGAGCTTGTTCACTAATTGGTTACACTGTGAAGGGAAAAAATTATAATAGAAAAAGATTTTCATGCAAACACAGCTTCAAAACCAGCTAGAATTATTGTGAGGTAGATTCACACGGCTGGAAACTGGCTGCGAGCTGCTCGGTTAATTAGTTTGACTGTTAAAAAGAACGGAAATAGCCAAAAGGTTTCGGGCAAAGTTAAAGGCAGAGAGAAGGCTCGATATAATACAAGCTAACAGTGTGAGGTGGCAGTTTTCACTCACATATGGCTGACTGGTTGCTTCAAGCTGTTGGATAATGAGTCAGAGAAAGGTAAAGAGAAAGAGGGAGGAAAGGGTGGAGAGGAAAGGAGGGTGAGTGGAAGGAGAGGGAATGAAGGAGGGAGAGGGAACGAAGGAGGGAGTGAAAGAAAGATGTGCGAAGGAGAAAGGGGTTAGATGGGGATGATGTGGGTTTATAATGAGGGGACAGAAGAGACAAACACCTGAGTAGATACAGAGAGAGAGCGAGAGAGGGTTGGAGGCAAATGAAGACTCCATTTGGCAGTTACTGTACAGACACACTCACACCCTCGGATGCACAGAGTATACTGGTTGCTCGGAGCAGCTTGGGATAATAGGAAACACAATAAGGTGGTTTTTATAATGAGAAACAACAGCTGAACCACCGATGGCAGAGACGAGAGTGAGGAGGGTTACGGGCAATGGACAGCTCCACTTACTGTACAAAACAAGGTTTTGCACAGAAATAGAAAGTTGTTATATGATATACTCGCTGAAAAAGTATGGTAAGTGAAGAGGTCCGATACATCCCCGACTAAAGGTCTGTCTGTGTAAATGATGCGTAATACAAAAGTTGAGAATAAACTGTTTTTAAAAAGTATAGTTTGAGCTAACAGTGAAAACACTGTCAAATAAAGCACAACACTGAAAACCTTCATTATCAAAGCAAAGTCTGGAGCTCCTGTTTGGTGTTGGCTGCTATGAATTATTTAGATCATGTCTCAATGAATCACAGGACAAGTAGCCATTGATGACACTGGGGTAATCTTAAACACATTTCTGGTGTTTTTGCTAATATTTGATAAGCGTTTGCGCACAGTTTCCATTTGTGGAGAAACCTTCGAGTGCCATAAGACTGCTGTGGCAGGAAAGGCAGAGGACCCCAAAGCAGGACTCAAACTGTTAAAAAGACCTCAGGACTTAAACAGCACTACACCCTTCATGGCCCTGTGCTTACGAAGCTCTGCATTTTTGCACTGTTGATAATTTGCGATGCGAGTGCGGAAGGCTGAAATAGCAGGGAACCAAATCTGGCAGCTGTGTCACTCGTACCATTCGCTGCCATTTCAAGGTAGTAACATCATGTCATATTTTCCATGATTTTATCATTTCATCTGAAAGAGGACATATTCAACTATCAGGTCATTCCATCTCAAATCAGCACAGGCCTTCTGCTCAGCTGTGTCTGATGTGTATAAAAAATTATGATACAATGTTGGAACAGTCACAATTATTGCTGTGAAATTTTTGCTTCATACATCAAATACTTTTCAAGATATATTTCAAGAAACAAATTTAAGTGGTCCATCAACCCACTTTAAAGCCTTTTTTTTTGCACATTGAAATCTGAGGGAATATCTCAAAAGCTACTTTAGATAAAAGCCTGAATTTTTCACTAGCCTTTCTTATTTGGGACATATACATTAAAAAAAGGTCTGAGTACTGGCTGGTTAAAATTTGAAAACACAATCTTTCAACGTCCCATATTTGAGTACCCACTAATAAAAATGTTAAAAAAAGACAACACTGGCTATTATGACCTGGAATGTCACCTCTCTGCTGGGTAAGGAGCCTGTGCTAGTGCATGGGGTTAAGAGATACTAGCTAAATGTAGTCAGTCTCACTTCAATTTTTTAACAAATATAAATTAAAATAGGAGACATGAGACTTGAGTCAACAGAGTTTTTTCACTGCTATTTTTCTAAAAAAAACTTTTAGCAGCAGGTAAAGCACAAGAGGAGTAATGCCTTCCTTCCTGAAAGTAGAAGACCTGAGAATTTAATAAAAGACAGCACATTTAAATGAAAATGGTCAAAATGGCTGTTAAGAATAATAAATGTCAACATCTGACCCGAAGATTCTCTCAGATGACTGAGAAAATATAGCTGGGCTGCTGAGGAAAACTGCCAAGAAGGTGTTTGCTGCATCCTCTGGATGGAGGAAAGAGGAAGTACAGGAAAGAATTCAAAAGAAGATGTTAGAAAAAAAAAGTGGGATAGTTAGGGAGATGAAGAAAGTAGACAGGAATACTGGGAGGGCAAAGCAAGAAGTGGCAAAGGAAAAGGCTTATAGTGAGTCGTATGTGAGGCTAAACACTAAGATTGAGCTGGAAAGGATGTGCAACAGGTTAGTGTTAAAAATAAAGATGGAAATGTATTATTGAGTGAAGAGAGTGTACAGCAAAGATGGAAGGAGTACTTTGATTTACTTCCAAAATGAAGAATATGAGAGAGAGAGAGAGGACGGATGGCAAGATAGTGAATCGGAAAGTGCAGTGGATTAGTAAGGAGGAGTGAGGGCAACTATGAAATGGATGAAGAGTGAAAAGGTGGTTGAACTAGATGAGCAGAGGGCAGACGACTTTTTAACCAAATTGTTCAAAACAATCGCGGACAGTAAGAGGATGTCTGAGGAAGAGCTGTAGTAACTACAGAGGGATGAAGCTGATGAGCCATACCATGAAGACATGGGAAAGAAGTGTTGATGGTAGGTTAAGAAGAACGATGATCAGCGAACAGCAGTATGGCTTCATACCGAGGAAGAGCACTAAAGATACGATGTTTGCATTGAGTGTTAATGGATGATCTAGAGGATGGCAGAAGGAGCTTGATGAGCTTCATGTCTTCGTGGATCTACAAAAGGGATATCACAGAGTACCAAGGGAGGAGTCACAGGGTTGTACTGGGATACTTTATGGGAAAGTCTGTGGCAGACAAGTATTGAGGCTGATGCATGACATGTTTGAGGACATGTATGGAGTGTGCGGTAGGAGTGACAGACGGGGGCGGGATTACATCAGGGATTGGCTCTGAGCTCCTTCTTGTTTGCAAGGATGGACAAGTTGACAGATGAGGTCAGACAGGTGCCTCTGTGGACTGTGATGTTTGCAGATGACATTGTGATCTGTAGTGAGAGCAGGGAGCAGGTGGAACAGAGTCTGGAGAGGTAGCGGTATACTCTGGAGAGAAGAAAAATGAAAGTCAGTAGATGCAAGCCAGAATGCGTGTGTGTGAATGAAAGGGAGACAAGTGTAACAGTGAAGCTGCAAGGGTGAGGTAGTGAAGGTGGCTGAGTTTAAATACCTGCGGTCAACCATCCAAAGCAATGGACAGAGCACAGGAGAGGTGGAGAAGAGATTGAGGGCACGGTGGAGTGGGTGGAGACGAATGTCAGGGGTCTGTGACAGACTTACAGTGGCAAGAGTGAAAAGGAATGTTAACAAAATGCTATGATCTGCTATGACAAATAGTTTGGAGATGGTGGCACTAAGAAAAAGGTAAGAGGCTGAGTGAGTTGATGCTAAGATGACCAGAAACTGTTACATCAAAGGGACAGCTCAGTTGAAGCTAAGGTGCTTTAGAAATGTGCAGAGGGGGGATGATGGATGTATTGGGCAATAGATGTGGAATATAGAGCTGCCAGGCAGGAGGAAAAGAAAGAGACCAAGGAGAAAGTTTATGGATGTTTTGAAGGAGGAGAGGGTGAGATGATCTGCTGTGGTGACCCCTAAAAAGAGCAGCTGAAAGAAGATTGTTTCATTTATTTACTAGAAATATATTTCATCAATAACCTGTGAAATATAACTTTCAGATAGTTTGGACATTTCGTCATCATGCAATTTCAAGATTTCTCCCTGCTCTGCGGTTCAGTGCTGGAATAAGAATTACAACCAAACAGGCCACCTTCTTAAATTTGAGTGTGACTCTAAAGGAGAGTGTGACGCAGAAGAGCAGAGTTTGCATATTTAATTTATTTGTGTGGACAGTATCACACCAAATTCACTCTTGCCCTGTGTATCATTTTACATAAACCCTCTAAAAGTCATATTTCTGAAGCCTCCGACCTTGAAGTAAGACACTGATGGTCTATTAAGTTAAATTATTCATTAATTGAACTAATAGAGGTCTAGCTAGTGTCTGTCAAAAGTCATCATTTTCTGATTTGCATTCATCATTTATTTTGTTGTCTAATAGTGTTTTACAGTTGCTTCCATTTAAAACAAATGCCAACTGCTGTCTCTAACCTTCTGTTGCATAACTGCAATACAAACATATTGAGGGCGCATGTTATGTTATTGCTCTTAGTAATTTAATCTCCATGGTGGGTCCTGACTTGGACTTCTGTGTCACATAATTCTTCATTCACAAACACATTTTCAAATGTATAGGCTCCATGACTCAATGACCTCTCTCTTCCTGCCCTTCTTTTAAATAAAGAGAATATGCAGATACACTATGACAGGCTCAGTAAGCCTGAAATACACACCTCACAGTCAGCTGTCACTCTAACTGCGGCTGCAGTGTTTCAGGGATTTTATGGGAGATCCACATGTAGCTGGACAAATGGGTGTCAGACTTGTCTGTCTGTATTGCACAGATCCAAGATTATCAGGGAGTGGAGCAGACATGCTTCCTGACCAGAATGCGTGCTATGTTCAGCTGCTTCAACAAAGACCTCTTTGTGAAGGTGCTACATCAACAGGGAAAGAAGATGTAATTACAAATCAAGCTGCTACGTGGAGCATAACTATTGAGTTCAGTTCAATTCAGTTTTATTTATACCGCACCAAATTACAACGAACAGTCACCTCAAGGCAATTTATATTGTAAGGTAAAGACACAACAGTCAAAACAGCCCCTTATAAGCAAGCATTGGTGACAGTGGAAAGGAAAAACTCACTTTTAACAGGAAGAAACCTCCAGCAGAAGCAGGCTCAGGGAGGGGCAGTCATCTGTCGCGACCGGTTGGGGCTGACGAGAGAGAGACAGGACAAAATACATGTGGATGAGAGCCAGAGATTAATAATAACAAATGACTGAATGCAGGGAAGTGTATAAACAGACCAAAAATAGGTGAATGAAAATAAAGTCAGTGCATCATGGGAACCCCCAGCAACCTAGGCCTATTGCAGCATAACTAAGGGAGGGTTCAGAGTCACCTGATCCAACCCTAACTATAAGCTTTATAAATTGGGAGCTGGTTCCATAGAAGAGGGTCCTGAAAGCTGAAGGCTCTGCCTCCCATTCTACTCCTAAGTATCCTAGCAACCACAAGTAAGCCAGCAGTTTGAGACCAAAGTGCTCTAATGGGATGATTTGGTGCTACGAGGCCTTTAAGATAAGATGGGGCCTGATTATTCAAAACCTTGTTTACAAGGAGAAGAATTTTAAATTCTATTCTGGACTTAACAGAAAGAGAAGCCGATATGGAAGAAATATGCTCTCTCTTTCTAGTCAGCTGCCACACTTCAAATCAGCTGAAGGCTTTTCAGGAAGCTTTTAGGCAGCCTGATAATAATGAATTACAATTGTCTAGCCTAGAAGTAATAAATGCGTGAATTAGCTTTTCAGCATCACTCAGAGAGTGGTGGATGGCAGGATGTTTCTAATTT
>VOQJ01004337.1:13362-50186 GCA_015052665.1 Apistogramma diplotaenia
TTAATTAACCACCCTTCCTTTTCCCCCTCTCCCCCCCCTTCCGGCCCCCCACCCCCCCCCCCCCCCCCCCCCCACCCCCAAACACCAGCATCTAGTAAACAAAAAGGTCTTCCTACCTGGCCACTGTGCAGGAGCAGAGTTGGGAGTGATATGTTCTTCGATGCTTTCTGTGCGGAGCCGTTTCCTCTCACTGAGCAGAAGGCCCTGGTAAACCATCCCTGTAAACTGGTTGGCCTCTGTTTGACTGCTGCAATGCAACAGAAAAATAAAATGATAAAGTCACAACAGTTTCTTCAACATCCTGGTAAATAAAGCCATTTTACAAGCTCATCATCAAGAGCCAAATTACTCAACTACTAAGTGCAATGAGCGCAGGGATGCTGTGAAGACATTTTTTGTTTTGCGGATGTCGTGCAGAGGCTGCAGCGCTGCACATACTTACCTGTAGCTGTGGCTGTCGCACAGTGCTTGATAGATGCAAGCAGACAGAGAAGCTGCTAGTGTGTGCAGAGCGTTCACCTAAAAGCACATGAACACCACATTTTATTATTCGGCACCAAACTGAACAACCACTCAGTAAGTTGGCCCGCTTCAAGGTTTAAAATACCGACCCGATCGTCCATGATGTCCGGATGTGGTGGGGCCTCCATGAGCGTGATTGTGTGGAGGATGTCGTGTATGTGGTTGCTGAGGTGGAGAACGGGGTTGGCTATGACTGTCTTGGTGGGGGCGATGTACGCCGACAGCAGAGGCAGTGTAGTAGGCAGAGGCAGAGGGGACTGCAGTTGCTTCACTGTGGTCTCCTACACAAGATGACAAAGTGATACTTCTCTGTAAATTGCTTTGCATTAATCAAGGACGAGTCAACAACATATCTATAAATGCATGTGTGTGTGTGTACCTGCTGGCTCTCCTGCAGGAGGAACAGAAGCTCCATGCGAACAGAGGTGACCCCCCCTCCTTTGGCTCCATGAAGGCTGCAGTAGGACAGAAACACTCTGAGCAGGGCCTGGTTCTTCCTCAGCCACGCCTTACGCCTCTCAGAGTGCTGCTGTTTGGCCTGAAGCCGCCGGCGCTCCATCTGATGACGCTCATAGGCTCCGGCATCCGTACGCTCCAGTGCGTCATCTGGTATGTCCACTGACTGCTGACGGTCTCCCCAGCGCTCCACCTCGGACTCTTCCTCCTTCCCTTCCACCTTTGCATTGACATTTGTGGTGAATAATCACAATCAACCAGGAAGGGAAAACATTTTTCAAAACTGACAAACTACATCAAATACGATGAAAGTCCACCTTGTAGTTGCAGATTTTATGCATGGCTGCTATCTCCTTTTCCAGCCAGTTGTAGAGCTGAAAGCGGAGCTTCCCTCCATCCACCTCAAAGCCTGTCGCCAGCGTACGCAGCTCCGTCATGAGGATCTTCAGACAGGCACGGAACTTCAGCTGCTCTGCTATCACGTCCACCTCAGACTCACCCTGAAACACATGCGAATGACACGAATGAAGACCACACTTTGATTATATATAGATTATAGATTTAGGGCAAGACAAATTCACAAATCACGCCCAAATTCACTCTCCAACACTCTTGCATCTGGTTTCCACCTTTTAGAGAAGACTAAAAGAAACTTGTTTTTCTTTTCTCATTCAATAAAGTTTCTATTGAATGAGAGTCAAGCCTTCACTACCATCCTTAGTTATGTTACGATTAAAAATCATACTTACTCTGCTCCTTGCTGAGTGTTCAGCCGTGTGTGTGTGCGTGTGTGTGTGTGTGTGTGTGTGTGTGTGTACAATCATCATTCTACTGGTTACTGCTACCTGTGAGTCCTCTCTTTGCAGTTTTGAACCGCCTTTTCCTGAGCCCTCCTCAGCATTGGTCTCGAGCTCTGGTTTCTTCATGGTTAGACCACCATCCTCGTCATCATCTTCATCCTCATCCTCTTCCTTGTCATCTCCCCAGTCCAGCTTCAGCTCATCTTCCTCCACCTTCTTCATAGACTGGCTCCAGTCCAATCCACCAGCACTATCATTTCCTCCCCAGGCCTGTGTAGGTGCTGCTGGGGAGCCCCAGTCCAAACCTCCATGTGTGCCATTTTCTAAGGGTTGACTTGTGTTTAAATTGGCTTTGGATGAAGCCTTGCTGAGAGGCGAGGAGACAGACTTCTTGCATACTTTGGGGATCTTGGAGAGCACTTCCAGAGCTAAAACTGGGCAGCCCACCTACAAGTTTCAGAGATTAAATCACATGTATATAAACTTTTGTTATATCATTTTTGCAAGCGTGCTTTAGTAGTTACTAGTACTAGTAGTTACACAAAAACAGAAATGATAAAAAGAATTGTAATCTACATCATCCTGACAATTTTTAGTCTGCTATGATTATTAACTAAAAACTATGCTGTTACTTTTATTTAAGTTTATTTTAAGGAGGTGCGTCTAAGTGAGCTAAAGCTCGAGTTCCTACATCAAGACACCACACCACTAGTTGTTCATTTAATCCAAGACGAGAAGAAAACTGAGACGAACGAGACCTAAATCTGTATCCTGATCACTTCGGCTCGAGGCTTCATCATGCGCTGCTCCATTTAGCCAGAAATGTGGAGAAGACAGCTTAACTTTATTTTACATCCAGTCTGTGAAAGAAAGTGCTGGTACACTAACTGACCTGGTGAGTCAAACAAAATCTCAGCTCCCTCGTTCTTCTTATTTAAGGTTCTTTCATCTCAGAGTCATTGGCATTCTGGCTTAGTTAAAGCTACATTTATCTGATCTCAGGCCTGACAGCCTCTGTTAGGTCTGAGAGCCTCGGAGTAGAGCTTTTATTCCAGTCTAATCTTTCCTGTTCGAACACTCGCTCTTTACATTTCTTTTTAGGGGAATGGAAAGAGTAAATTAAGCAGGTCTTCATGGAGCAAAAAAAAGTATACCTCTGCTAAACTGTCAGGCAAAAATGTGCATTTTGGCTATTCTGGGGAAGGAAGTTGGATATTAATAATTGATTACAAGTTATCAACAAAGTGCACTTCATTTTATAGGCCAAAACATTCTTTAATTTGTTATAAAGCAGTATTATCACCAACATTTTCTTTGCTTTTCTTCTTATGGTTATAAAAATGTATCCCAGTAGCATTTACTTGTACATTTTAACTGACTCACTTTTCTCCAGGGATGGAAACAGTGCTGAAGATCAAAGCTAATGTAACAGAGGTACAGAGATAGAAAAAAAAAACTCTCCAAAAAGAACTGGACTGGAGTAAATCAGTATGCACTCACCTTGAAGTGTGCATTGGCAGTAGTGAAAAACAGTTTGCGCTCTATAAGGTTGATCTCATCTGCGCTGCTCTTTTCAGCAGTGAGGCCTACAGTTGTTGCTGTGCCCGCTGGGTTTGCAAAGTGCCGGCGAATGATCAAAGGGTGCGTCCTTAAGTAGTTATAGAAGCTAAACACCACGGGGTTGCAAGCCTTTACCATCACATCTGATGCACAAAAGTGGGGACAAAAAAAAGGGAGAACATAAAATTGATGAAATGATTAAAGCAGGAAAAAACACTGGTTTCAGTGGGTCCTGCTGCGCAATAATGACTAAAATGTCTTTAACTGACCAGGATTCTCATCATCCTCTTTCGGGATTCGCTCCAATAGTGTGTCCAAGGCTCGTGTGTAGTCCTTCATGATCCAGTAGGATATGCTGCGGAGGAAAGGATCGGGGTGCAGCCTGGAACCATGGTAACCGCTCCCGTCCCTGTTGCAGCCCAAGACTTTCTCGTAAAGGAGGCCTTGGCAGGTGGATGAATTCTCAAAATCAGCCTCATACAGCCTTGCTACTATCATAGCTAGCTGGAGATCCTCCATCTTCTCCATCAACACCTGCACATTAATGAGTAGCAGGATGGGTCAACAGTGCAGCTAAGTCAAAAAGAAGTGTATAAGCAGCCATTTAAGTGCAAAAAGTTAATCACTCCTAAAAAGGTATAAAAAGAAGTTCACGCTTCCTTTTCTGCATATCTGAATACTTTGTGTGCTAAGGAAAATCTAGGCCAACAAAGACGCATGTATTATGTATTATGCATCTTATCAGTATAATTTAGGCTTCTCACTAGTGATTTAAAGGCTGAAGAATATCCTAAACTCAGCAGCAGATTTCTACACTCTTACTGTCTCAGAGAGAGAAACCTTTATGACTGTATATTGCCACTGTAAGTTAAACAGAAATGCATTATTGGAGTAAATGCAGCCGCAGTAACTTGTCTGTGTGCTATTAAAAGTGAAAGCTGTTCAAACCTCTATGGCGTCTTTGAGGGAACCAGCCAATAGGAAGAAAGCAGCCGACTGTTCAAAGCGCTGCTTTCCCAGTAGGGAGAAAGCATTTTTGAGAGCTGCTTTTCGCCAGCGGTCTTCGGTGAAGTTGTTTTTGAAGAACTGAGTCATCTTCTCATCGTGCTGAGACCTGAGAGAACAAAGCCACACAGCTTAGTGTCCCATCCTGCTTTAGTTTAAAAAATAAAATAAAAATCACTATTCAGAACAGTTATGTGTTGAAAGAACATGTCCAACCTGAAGAGCCCCCACAGGACAGCCTTCTTCTTCATGGCCAAGTAGAACAGAGCAGCATCTAAAGGGTCGTTGTGCCTCTGGAACGCAGCTTTTCCCAACTGATTATGAAGAAGTAATAAAATTCGCAGATCAGTGAGTTTTCACACGTTAGCTGATGCTGACTGCATCTCGGCACAGCAGAATATCCTGCTCATACTGACTTGAATGGCTGCTTTGCATTTAAAAACTGTCTTGCTCTTAAAAATTGATTTTAATCGCAATCTGATAAATAAATAAATATCAAAGTGTATTAACTGCAAATCATACTTGAAACATATTCCAGTACAAATGTCCTTATTTAGTTAATGTTAAAGCTCTATCAATCCTTACCAATTGCTTTGATTCATAATGCCTCCCCATAGGAAGTTACAGGACAGAATAAAGTAAATGCTAAAAAAAAGTCTCTTGGAAAAAGCTTCTTCATTGCTGGGCAGTTGTGAAGAACTGCATCAGTTTCATGTTTATCCGACTTTCTTCCAAACATAACGAGTTCGGTTTTCCCGTAAAGTCCCATCTTCCTTTTCTACTTAATTTGTTCTCACATAACTGTTCAAATACTACAAACAGTCAATTAATAAGCAAAACACAAGTGGACATTTTATACAGATCAAGCTTTAAATGACGTTTTGATAAGCTGCATGATATACATGTGTCCTTCTAAATGTGTCCTGGTACCTTCTCCACCATTTTCCTCAATGTGTTGATGTTTCTTATCCACCAGCCCACACCAACGGCTCTGAGCTCAGACCACTGTGGGTCGCCTCTCTGCATCGCTGGGATCATGTTCAGCAGCTCTTCCTCTGCCTCTGAGTGGAACGCCCATGCAAAGTGGCATGTTGAAAGGCCTGCCATAGAAACACAGTTGGATGGGGATGATGAAAGGGCAAGCTGCCCAAAATTCAGTCCAAAAATTAAACGAACTCATTACTGTCGTACAAAACTGTTGGTATATTCATGTCACGGCAGCAGCACAGTGAACAGTGTACAGTACTTTACCCTGATGGAGCAGCTGCATGCGGTAGAGTGGGGGCAGAGAGGTGAGCAGGCAGGTATGAAGACGCATGGCGAGCACGTACCTCAGTCCACACTCATCAAGAGCCTCGCCACCTACACAAATACCAGGGAGTGGTCAGTCTTTTGTACCCCCTCCCTCCCCTGTAGACCACTCAACACGAGGGCAAAGCCCTTTAAACTCAAGTGTCACTTGAGTTCATGTGATCCTGTCACACAATACGTCTCCAGTCCTTGAACCTTCTTACCCTCTTCTGTGCTTACTTAATGCAAGAACAACCTGCTAATGTCTTCCACACAAAAGACTAAATAAAAAGAACAGAAAACTGGAGTCAAAAGGACAAAGACGCTGAAAAAAGAAAAGGAACACTGTTGTTTATGTTAAAGGTCTGGTAGCCAACAACTGACTGAAGAACCTTATTCTTACTTTATATGTTAACATTTATTTAAATGCAATACAATATTTGGCATTTTGGATTAAAAGAAATACAGAGTTAGACTCATTTTGCTTTTTGAAAATAAGTATAAGAGCAGCATAAGGAACCGTAAGACAGAAGATGGTTAAACTTATTTAACTGATGGAGCACAATATCAGTAAAGAAGACTCCTGTTTAAGGAATACGCTGTTTGCTAGTATGTCAGATGTCTTGTATTTTATATAATCTACCATACATATCCACAGGCAACACAAACATATACACTCACCTGTGTACTGTTGATCAGTGGAGCTGGCAACCTCAGCACTGGTCGTTGCAACAGTATCTGCCAAGGCCACCAAGAACATCTGCTCTAGCCGGGTCAGTCCTGGAAGGCTGGAGTGCATGAGGTGACTGGACAGCACCTGGACAAAGAAGAAGGAAGTGAAAGAGAGCACCAAAAAGACAAGTATTACTCTACCATACTTAGAGGAGTCTGTTGTTCCTTGTCACAAAAGAATAAAAAAAGGATAAATATTCCACATGAGTTGTGCAATTGTACGTTTTACAAAACACTAATTACCTGAGCGTGTTCTGGTCCAAAATAGGTAGGTCCATACTGAGAGAGGTTGATCACTCGGGATTTCTTCTCTGGTTTATCTGTGGCAAAGTTTACAAAGTCATCCGTGGTAACTGCTGGCACCTGTTAACGCAGCAAGAAAAGAGTTTAAAGTACATGCAGGTAAACCTTTAACAATGAAATCTGTGAAATCAGGTCTCTTAACTCTGCCTACCTGGAAGAGGTCAGCATACTGGTCCTCTGTGGACTTCTGGGCTGCCTCGCCATCAGTCCCCTTAGTTCCCTTAGCAGTCTCCTCTGGTCCCTTGTATGAGGCGTCATGGTCAGCCAGCATGAGGGAGTACAGAGGCAAGGGAGGGATGGAGTTGATCTCCGTGTAGTCCCTGCCTCCGTCACGACCCGACACTATGGTGTCTTTTGCCGTGCTGCCGGTCACACTGATTGTCCGAGACAAGTGTCTCCTGGATCCACCTTCACCCGCCTCCACATCCCTCACCACAGCGACTTCCCCGGCAATACATTTTACCAGGTGGGCGAGGATGGCCTGATACACACAAAAAAAAAAGGCCAAGAGTTTATACGACTCCGATAACCCAAATTTATAAAAATGTTTGTGCTTAACATGGTGTCTGAATAAAAGCTAACTGTAGATTTAATCAGCGTGTTTTTCAGCGCTGAATGAAGCACTCACCTTGGCACGTCGAACTTTGCCCAGGTCCATGAGTTCCAGCAGCTGGGTGGGATGGTACTGGGGCAGAGTTGGGGACAGGGAGTGAGCTGCCTCAAAGAGTCCCCCTTCCTGAAGTCCCGCTGGGGCACGAAGGGCCTCATCCACTGTGGTATTCCCTTCAAACACACTCTTTGACCGGGCTCTCCCTTCAAAGACTGAAGAGGACACAGCGGTTTGACCTCCAGCTATGTCGGCTGATGACAGGTTGCCCTCTTCTCCCTCACCGGGCTTCTTGTCCTGATGCCACTGGGCATACACGTGCATTTCACAGTCCATACCCACCACCAGGATGCCATCCCTCACCCAGGACAGGGAGACGGGCAGCGATGGTGTGCCATCCACAGATGACAGGAGGTCGATGGTCCGAAGCAAGATCCAGCGTGAGCGGATCCCTTGTTTGATACTGCCCCCCAGAGGAAGGGTGATAACAGCCACCCCCTCCTTGCTGCTAGTCTGCTCATTGACCACGCCGGAGATACGGCCATACATGAGAATGTTGGAGCCCACCCCCACAGTGAGGATGTGCGATCCATCCTCCTTCGACAGCCAGTCAAGGTGCACATAGTGCTTAATGTTGGGTGAACTATGGTCTCTGCTCATGTACAAGTCAGACCTGAGATGAAGAACATAAATAATTTACGAGACATATAAGCAAAGATTTAGCGTCTGGCATAATCGAACAAAAGCAGCATCTCCTGACCTGCTGTAGACAAACAGGTTCGAATCCACACTGACTCGTGGATCCAGGGTGGAGGAGGGTCTGGCGAAGTCATCCAGGTGAACAGTTTGCTCTAAAACCCACTCAGAGCCACCAGTAGACTCACACTCGTAGATGGACACGTACATAGAGAAGTCTTCTCGGGAAGTCAGGCTCTGAGGACAAAAGAAGCCTTTTTTGTTTAAAATGTCTGCTGTGACAAATCTGCAGACACTGTAGACAGTAAGAAAGCATCAACCAGGTAAAAAAAAGAAAGTGTAGGCTCATAATACTTATGCGTGTACCTTTACTGATCCTAAAATATACTAAATACCCAGACTCTCTGTGTAAGCCAGAGTGCTGATGATAAACCTGAACTCATTTTCAGTTCAGTGACATCAGCTGGATTTGATCCTTTTCACTAATAATACTGACCATTTCTAAACACACTCCAAATGCATAACGTTACAGGTATAAATGTATTACTAATCTAGATCCTCCCTCACCGTTCTTCGCTTTACATTAATGTGGAATAATATGCAGACATGAATCATTAGTATCCATTACTGAAAAGTCCAGTCCAGGCAATACAGCCAAATAATGCTTATTTACCCAATTTACATTTTTATTGCAATCTTCCAGCTCAAGGTAATTGCCACAAATTCAAAGCCAAATTATAATTTCCTACCTGTCCGTGTCGTGGCTGTTTGAAAGCCACAGCCAGCCTGCCGATGTAGGAGCAGGACACAGCTACGGGCCGGCCTGACACACACACAGCACTGTTGTTGTCCTCCTCCTCATTCATCAAGGCCCAGGGCTCCCAGCGGTACACCCGGCCGCCGTCTTCGCCGTCCACGCCATTCCCATTATCACCCTCCACGGCACAGCGCCAGAACCGCACTCGGGAATCAGAGCAGGTAGTAACGATCAGGTATGGAGCCAGGCACACGGGGTAGATGGACGAGGAACTCAGATGACCTGGCAGGAAGAGGAGACGTTCCTTTCAATTAAACCTCCCTGGCAACCTGTTACATGTGCAAAACTGAACCATAAAGACACACAGCTGTGCTCTTACAGCATTCATAAAGAAATGCATTACTTTATAAGTGCAGCTCATGCAAAGTAATTACAGGTGAAATGCTGCATTTACTTATACCTTTGGGGGAAACAAGGGGAGGTCTTTCTTGTGTTATACATTTCCTTAATTTGCAACAGCATTGTTAGAGTCATATTTATATATATTTCAACCTGCAGAGGGGGTCGCCCTGGTAACCTCCACCCCGTGAGGAAGGTCGAGGCGTTTGCTGTACACCAGCTTTGAACTGAGGATGAGTTTGCTGGCAGATTGCAAGTTGGCCGTTGAAGCTGACCGGGGCAGGGGTCTGACAGGAGAGGTCTCTGGAGATGAGTCAGCATTCACAACTTGATTGGGAACCATTAGCTGGCTCTGGAAGCTGTGATCTGGGCTTGGTTCATCTGGACGCAGAGGCAACGCATCAGAAGAGGTAGACTTCACGTTATTACCATAACCAGAAACTTCCAATATCACCTCTAACTGCTTTGCTTCATACACCCAACAAACTTACCCACACACGCCTGCACAGATTTAAGGTGTAGGTGCCACATCTGCAGGACAGAGTTCCTGTTGAGGTCCTTCTCTATCACCACCAGGAAGAACTTTTCCGAGAAGGGAGGAGGCTGGTAATCTGGGGAGAGTAAAACACATTAATATATTCATCTAATGAAAATTAGGTGCTAAAATGGGAATCAACAGACCAACACACAGTGTGCTATACCTCCACCAGGAGGAAAGGCCGGTGTGTTTGCTTCTGGTTCTTTCTGAGGCTTGTAACCTAGAATGAAGTCCTCTTGGAAGACGTGCAGCAGCTGAGTGTTGGCTCCACACTGGAGGCACATGGACATAGCATCACACAGTTTACTAGATCTATTGATCAAAAAGGTTTCATTGATCTGAAGTGGGTGAGGAAAAAGCACAGAGCAGCTGCTAACCTGGTTCGTAATAGCGTCCAACTCGATAATACATCCGGGTCTGGCAGTGGACTGCTGGCTCACAATGTTGAACACTTCGCCCACCAGTTTCTAAACAGAGATGCACATGAAAAAAATGCTAAAATGCTTTGGATTTTATCATATTGCATTTCTTTTAAAAGTGGTTGAAAATGTTGCAAAATATTTCTGAAGCACTGTACATGAGAATGAACCCGGAGATCGTTAAAAAGCCGGGAGGAGAAAGTTTATTTTTATTTATTTATTTTTTTAAAGGCACATTTTGTTTTGCTGGAGCATTCATAAACAAAGGCAGCATCAAAAAGGAATATTAAAAACCTTTCAGCTCTTCAGAAGCTGGCCTTTAGCTAAAGTTATGAGAATAATGTGTGTTTCAAATCTGCAGTGTTTAATGGTTGGTTTACACCTTTAAGCCGAATAAAGCAAACCCCAAGTCTGCTTTTAACTCTATTCATGGTCCCTCATGACAAAGTTTAAAGCTCCACAGTGTGTGACAGAAAAACCCAGGTACATAACATTCACTGAACATAAATGTTAAAAGGAAACCATCACATCCCAGTAAGCAACAACACTGGTTTCATGTGCAATAATAAAAGCGTCTCAACTCACAGATGTTTCAGGATCTGACAGCTCATCCAGCAGCTTCCTGGCATCCACAACAGCTTGATAGAGACGCAGGTTTTTACCATCTGATGCCACGAAGCACGCACTGGCACTGTTACAGTATGTTCCTGATAGATACAACACAAGGTTTGCAGGCAAACTTCAGAATAATCCAGACAAACTAGATCGAGATTGAGTTTAAAGAAGAAAAGGTATATTATTGTTTAAGACTTTCAAACTCAGTGTTTGTGTCTTGGAAATCAATAATAAGACAGAAGAAAATTGTATTTTTACTGCAAAGTATGGTATGCTTACCAAGCACAGTGCTGGGTACTAGCGTGGGTAGCCAAGCAACATTGCTGAAGGCAGAAGTGTGCAGAGAGTTGATACGGGCCAATTCTGAGACGCCGCCAGTGCAGGACAGCGGCCCAATGTGGTCCACTCTCCACAAAATCAGCTCACTGTATATGGCGTTGGGGTCGTGAAAGGTCCTCGTAGCTGCATTACGGAGCTGCTTCCTGGTAATGTCGAGTACAAAAAGTTACAGCAAGCAAATTAACTGCCGAGACTGTAGTCGTGCATCTGTGCTGGCTTTAAACTGGCTTTTACAAAGTTGTTGCTCAAACTGTGCCACAGGACATTTGCATATAGCTGAGCTTTAATAGTCTATAACCAATATTACATATATGTAAACAGGCCATTATTCACTGCCTCAGTTCTCCTCCTGCACTCTGCGCTGTACCTGGGAAGACGCTTTGGTAAGGAAAAGGTAGGAGGCTGCTCTCCTTCCAGGCTTCCAGGGGCCGAGGGAGGGGTGAGCAGGGCATTGTGGTGAGAAGAGGTCAGCAGCAGTGGCAGCACTGTGTGACAAGCTTGGTCATTCAGATGGAAACGATGGCCGCAGTAACGGAACTTATGAGATACTGTCAGTACATTGGAGAAGGCAGAGCGCTCTGCAAATGTCACAGCCCACTGCAGACAGAGGACATCAAAACAGGATTTTTGTGAGGAAAACGGAATATGCACAAACACACAAACACAACGCAAGTCACTGTCACTGAGCAATGCCCTCAGACAGAAAAACAAGGTTATTCTCAACCCTCTACCTGATTAAGAGATCCATCAACATGCTTGGAGACCATCATGACAGCTGGACTGATGCCAGGGAGGGGGTTGGGAGAGGAGATCACGGCAGGTGAACCCAGGCCAGCAGAGGGTGAAGCAGAGTGGGGCACATCTTGGGCTACCCTCCCCTGCTCGCCCAGCCCTGCATTTACACCCTCGGTCAAAGTGTAGGCGTACATGAGGATGTTTTTACTCAGCGAGTTGGCGTCCCCTGTAGGAAATGCTACTGGAATACGGGAGGAGAAAGACACCTGGTGAAAGAATTAGAGGAGAGAAAAAAAATGAGATCAGCGTTTTAATATATAAAGTCAAAGACGAGTCTTTTCATATTCTACTGTATTATCGCAGTCAGTGCTGATAAACTGATATTTTGGGACAAATTTAAACATCTGTGCAGCTAAAGCCCAACAACTCCACTCTTTTTAATATCAACATCCTGCTTTTGGCCGTCCTCGGAGGACGAGTGCTGGAGCGCTGCTCTTTCTAGGACAGCTGGATGCCACAGTGAAAGCTTCTCGCTGCATATCAAAGTGAAAATTATGTGGAAAATTATCCGGCCACTAACCATTGCTCTATGGTTAAAATGACAAATATCGCCTCCAGCAGATTATATCATCTGTTCCTAATTAACATTAATTCTGTGGACAAACTTGATAAAGCACAGATTACCACCAAGATTATTCTTTGGAGAAAATAAACGAAATATTCTGAATGTTAAATAAGACTTGGGCAATGCTGAGTCACCTCATGTTTCAGAAAAAAAACACAGCCATACGGTTACTGCTGTATCTGTGAGCAAGTAAACTATGTCATTTAAAACAGAAACGTTAAGATTCACTAATAGACATCATCATTTCTCATGTTCTGATTTTTTTTTTGCTCACCTGAACCTGTCTGAAGATGCCCTGGTTGAATTCGTCCAAGTATTTCACATGCCAAACCAGAAAAGATCCATCCAGTGGATGGATGGTGAACAGCATGTCTGGGCTCTTGTTCCACTCGGTGGTCAGAGTTTCCATTTTCCTCTCTAGCAGCATGGAAGGCAGAGGCATGCTAGAGCTGGATCCTGGAGAGGATGCCTTGGTGCTTCCCTGCTCCCCCGACTCGCCCTCTTCTCCGTGCTCTGAGGATGTCTTGTCAGACATTTCATCCAGGTCTAGAAAACCAAAACCAAACCAATTTAGTCTTGTGTGTCAAATAACATGGTAGCTTCAAAGCAGCATCATGTAGAGCTAGCCTGCATGCGGGCCGTACCAAAGTCAAATTTCAGTGGGGATCCTTCAGGGTCCAAGGGGTCCTCGGTAGTCTGGTCCAGCTGTTGTTCAGAGAATTTACGGAGCTGCAGCATAAAAAGGTCCATGGATGAAGTGAAGCTGAGATCCTTATTATTTAGCCAGTGAACCACGAAGCCTCCACCACCTGTACCATCGTCTGGGTTGAACACTGCAGAGTCAGCTAGCACTGATGGGATATCTGACAAGACGGAGAGACGCATCAGGAGCAGAAATATTACCTACGCTTAGAATAACTTGATAGCTTCATCATTGCGCACAAGAACCGGGTCCAACGAAGACACCCTACCTGTGTTGGGATTAATACTGGCTGAGATATGGAAGTGACACAGGGCATTGGCATGATGAGCGATGTGGCGGTGAGTGTGCGCATCTTGTGTGCCAAGCTGAGAGGGCAGCAGCTCGCTGTGTGCCACGAGAGCAGAGGACCGTCGCCGGCCTCGGCGCAGATGTTTGAGGTGATGGATTGACTAATTAGAGAGAGCACAGGAATAAAAACAAGAAAACGGGTTTGTGTTATTGCTCTCTGAGAAAAAAATGTGTTGAGTGCTCTATGGTTGGTTGTTTTTTTGGTTCATGAATCTTTTCTGATGAGATGGAACTAAGTGTACCTCCAAAGCATGCTGGATCTTGTCCTTATTGCCTGCCAGGCCTGGCAGGCTGGAGCTGAAGGACTGTGTGTTCTCAGTGATCTGTCCACCAAGCAGACTGTCTTCAGGTAACAGAGTCTCCGACCACAACCTGCACACTCCATCTTCACAAGATGTCAGCAACACATTGCACACTGAGCCCCTAAAAAAATTAATAATAGGAGAATGTAACGGTCAATCACTAGTTTATTTTTTTATTATTTGTTTTTCCATTATTAAAATGTTCAGTCACAGCACATTATTGCACACAGATTAAGATTTTATAGCAAAAGATCCCAAACTGCTTCTAAACAAATGTGATTACTGGATGCTGGATGACGTGCGACCTGATGTGGTTTACATGAATATATACTCAGTTATTGAACCCCATTTTTAACCCAGTGCACAGGATTCCTCTCTGCCCACACTCAAAAGCTGCAAAACCATGTTTTACAGCCAAAAACATTATGTCATAGAAGACAAGAAACATGCACAAGAACATGTAAACATAAACGTGTTTATGGCCAATTATGTGGGCCGATGTGTTGCCTTCTTACTTGGGCATATACTTGCTGGTCTTCCTCCAGGACACACCAGTGACCGAGCGAGGATGGGCCAAGTAAACAAAGGAGAAGTGAACAGGAAGAGGCTTTTTGTCAGACAGGTCCTGGACCACCACTGCGGATCGCCAGCCAGTGGTGGGATACCACACCTTGAGTAAACAGTCATCCTGCATATATTAACAAAAGCATTATACAAACACTTCATAACAGGCCTCACAATTACAACAATGCTTTAAAACTTTGCAGTTTTTAAATATGTTAACATGAATCTTTTACCTTCCCAATTGTTGCAAAATACTCCCCATCAGGAGACCACTTGGCTGTGTGGACAGATGCTGCTGTCCTAAGAGAATCAAAAGGATAAACAAGCTACTAAGGTTTCCCCTGTGACATCATGCACATTGCTCAATAGTTGCCCGTCATGTTGGACATGATACAACCACCAGTTGCTAGGGAAAAACACATATTTTCCACTGGCAGGCAGTGGATCCTGGAGGTTGCTGGCTCCTTGTCGGGCGAATTTGGTTGCAAAGAAAGTCCTACACCAAAAACTTCCCAGTGATTGCTTTGGTTGGCTGCAAATCGCCTCGGTTGTCTGTAAAGCAATCACTAGGAGTTTTTTGCCAGTTGGTTGGGGAATACACGTTTTCCTCTAGCGACAGGTGAGAGTCACTGATTGGTCTGTAGGCTTGTGTGACTCAGGGCTTTAGCAATCATTTTCCCAGCGACTGCCAGCAACCAGTCAGGGAATACTCATTTCCTCCCCCCTCACACCAGTGGTTGCCAGATGGTCACAGACTGGTCTCTAGGCTTTTGTGACTGGGGCCTTATTCACTGTCACAGACTCAAAACAGAAAACAAGTCAACCTCATTTGGTCATGAGTCAGCAAAACCCTTAGCATTCAGTTCTCCCTGGGAAAAGTTTGTTCTCCTCAAAGCTGAGTGCATACGTGGCTTCTTTGTGCACGTGCCATTGTTGCTCAATTTAAAACCCGCACCACCGTTGTAGTGCTTTTCCGTATGCCATCATATGACAGTTACTAATGTGGTGTCATATGTCTGTCTACTTACACAGCATAAGGTGTGAGAGTGGCAAAGGCTGCTGACTCGACTGATTTTCCAAAGTGCAAACAAAGATTTCATGTGCGGCCAGATATATTTGAATAATAATAATAATAATAATAATAATAATAATAATAATAATAATAATAATAATATTAATAGGATTTATTAGTAAAAGTACATTTTTAAAAAGGGAAGTTTTTAGGTTCTCTGCACAAGGAAGGCAGCTAATAGAAAAAGATCAAGCAATCAACTGTCAAGTAAAAAATTTATTGTAAATTAACACCCCCCCACCCAAAAAAAAATGCATGCAAAATATTCAGTTGTTGCCTCAATGCTGCTGACATGCATGTCTGGCCACACTCGTCATATTAAACTGTGTTGTAAAAACTGTGAAGGAAAAGTGTTTTTGGAAGAAAGTGATGATTTCACAATAAGCTGGCCAAAGAACACTTGGAAAAGAAATTCTCCCTTATTAGTTTTATCCTATTAGCCATTTTTTTAACTGTTGTCATAGTTGACTAATTAATTTAACAGTTATTGGCAAAAAAGTTATTTGTGACTTTTGATCAACAAAATCAGCTCAGTTCCTCCCTTAGTGCAACCCAATGATTGTGCCAGATTTGAAGAGCATCTTTGAGTGCATTTAAGTGACTGCATGTTCACAAAACCGGGCTGGACAGATGGACAGATAGACGGACAGACACAAAATGCAACAATATAATGCCTCATCTGTGTGGGGGCATTTCTGTATAGTTGCCAAGTTATTTCTCCTATCACTGTAGCTGCTTTAAAAGTACATGACCTTGAAGCAGAACATTGGGCTTTTTACATTTTTTTTAAGTAAATCAATGTCAGATTTTTATATATAGTATATAAGCAAAAACGCACTTGCACTGCCACACACAGTTCCAGTCACTGAGGACAGGGTGGACCTTATCCTCAATGATCTGCCCATCCTCTTCCTCTATTAGGGCATCCGTTGGCGGAGGTGCCCACAGCTGCAGCCGCTCAGTTGCTGCTAGGATACGGTTCCCTAAGGACACAAAAGCACTATGTTACACACCTCATGTCCCACGTTGACTACTACACTACGCAGAGCCACAAACAAACTGTGACTCTTACATAATGCACATGCTGTTTCAGCCAAACCAAAGGAGCAGGAGCTGCATTTATAATGCAATGGCTTTTATCAGACATCTGTCAATCACAGAAAGCACGAGTGTACCTTGTGGGTCCCAGGCCAGGTTGTAGGTGATGGCGTCAAGGAAGAACTGTCCTGTCTTTTGCCACTGATAGTTAAGCTGCTGTTAGTGGTAGGAGAGCGACACACACCGTGCAATGTTAGTGGAACGCAGGTGTAATTAAATCTGCTACACGATGACTTCAATCCCCAAATCTGTCTACAAAGCTCATGTTCGTACTCACCTTGTGGCGTTTATTTGGGTTGATAGAAAGAGGTTCAAAGATGCAGACTGTGTTTCCGTAGGATGCAGCAATCTAAAAATAAAGAGCTGTGTTCATCATCACAACATTACTCACCCCATCAGTGCTTCTGCACAGTCACTCCCACAGGAGAAGGGGAAGGTGGGGTGTGGTGCGGGAGAGCAGGATGGCAAAGAAACACGAGCAGTCCGAGACAGATGCAAACAAGCCAAAATGTACCTCTTTCTGCTCGGCATTATTGATAAAATCTTTTAGCCACGTGACGGAAAACAACTAAAGCTGTGTGTGGGCGTGTGTCTCAGTGAGCAGTTAACACTTACCCTGCCAAGCTGGTGGGAGCACTCCACACAGCCCACCTGTATGTTTCCATTCTGAGCTCCCGGGATAATCTGAACACATTCAAAGTCACTAGCCAAGATCACTACATCACATCCTGAGCCGTAGGCCTGAAAAGAAATGGGTACAGAAAAACAAAATCACATTGTAAATCACAAATGAAACAAAGCTACTGAAATATATATATCACTGCAAAATGTTAAACTAAATGTTACCGGACAATATATATCAAAAAAACAGAAACTATACAAAAGAAATTGTAACACAATTCGAAAATAAAATGGAGATGCAGGGTGTGGAGGAGGAAGTACACACAGGGCTGATCAGCCATTGCAACTATCATACAGATTCCACGTGATTTAATAAAGTGAAAGACAATTAGTGGCTTTTGCACATCACTCTCATGTGCCATTTCTTAAATAAAAGGCTGAGGATTTAACAAGCTATTACCTCTGATATTACATCTGAAACTAACTCGAGCGTCACCGACACAGGATTTTTAAGACTATATTTGCAGTCGGTAATCAACAGTAACAGTCCAGTAATAATAGAAAAAGTAATGTGAGCAGAAAACAAATGACTAAAAACAAAAAAAACCCCACAAAATTCTTCAACTTGGGTGCAACAGACCACCAGGGTTGTAACCTGGTAACCAGCACATAATACAACTGAACCAACATATGATGCTTTATCAAACAAGCTACTCATGAGCAATAACACCTACACAACTTATACCAATCCCAAAACACAACAGCATAAATGTTCCATTTTAATGTTCCACGCTTTTCCAAAATTAAATCTCTCAACTTTTAAATAGATTTGTTACCCAATATTTAAGCAGGGGTTGGTGATGTAGCCACAATTTTGGTGACGTCTGTAGCTTGCAGGCATTATAAGTAAACGGGCATTTTTCAATTGATATGATGCTGATAGCTGCTTAAAGCCCTGCTTTTCTACTATGTTTCCATCCACTGTTTGTTCTTCCTGTCACATGAAGGACATCCGCTGAGCACTGTAAAAGTGCTTAGCAGAGTCGTGTGTTTACATCTGGATTGCACATCAGCAGCTACTAGTAGTCTCGTCTTTCGTAGCCTGATTTTACTCCGTGGTGTTTTTACCTCAAGCGGTGGAACAAGTTTATTGTTTCCACCTTGAGCGCGAACAGTGTTTGTGCACATTTTGCACAGGACTGCGCTTTGCTGGAGGTTGCTGAAGTAGCTTCCTTCAGCTACTAAATTGTCTACGGCTTGTCTCATTGCTGCACACACTAGGACCTGTAAGCCCGTGGAGTTGCTATAAGAATGATATCAAGATATGACATTTTTAGATCACATAAAAATTTACACCAGTATTAGTGTGGACAATATGATATGGCACAGCCCTAATTTGATGATGGATAGATGGATATTTAAAAACATCAAAATCCCACTGATCACGCTCTCCATATTCTGACTATTTTTGCTGTCATGTTGCAAAGTAATTGCCAAAAGACTGTAGTTTTAGGTACTGTAGTTCATACAAGCCAATTCCAGACGGGTTCACTGCTCTCAGTTTTCCATCTGCAGCACTAAAAGGGCACTCGCTTACACGCATCTTGCAGTTTTTCGGGTTGGGTTTTTTTTCCCCAATAATATTACATTATGACTGCTACACGTATTTAGTCTTGTTCAAAAACAAAAAAGGAGCTGAAAAAGTTAAATAATTAAATTTTCACAACATAAAAATTTTATGTTTTGGGTCCATATTTTTTGCATGAGCAATAGTCTGACAGAAATTATTTTTATACACTTATCCAGACCTGAAACCTGGTGTAATATGTATAGATGTGGAACATTGGCTGGAAGGTAAATTGATACGATGCTGACTGCTGGCAGCTAGCCTACAAGAGAATGGCGGCGGCGGCAGCACCTGGGACACCAACAGACTGGCCTCAAAGCAACAGTACAGTCAGGATGACGGCTTGAGTCTTTCATTATTCAGGAGAACAGGAGGAGACGCCGAGAACCACTAGGTCACACAACAACACATTGAAGCCAGTGGTATAATGTGAAGTGACAATCGAGGATGAAGTTATAGTGAAAACTGCCATAGGACCATACATTAAATACTATAATGTAACATGTGAGTGACGTGGGAAGGAGAAAGGGAGGTGCAGGATGTACTTCACTCTTACTGCGGCATTAGCTTCTGCACATTACAGCTGGAATTAAACGCGGTCACCGTCACGCGCTCTCTGGGACTGCTTTGCACCCTCTCGTTCTCACATTCACACCAACACACATACAACGTGTGAGCGCTTTCTGCTCTCTTTGTCAGCAAGGTAATTTGGACCCAACAGAACCTTGAGCTAGGAAGCTTAAATATTCCCAACATAACGCAGGAAGACACGTCATCCTTGCTTTGCTCTTTTGATTTGCGCCGTGTCCTTTTGTCCACCATCCTTATACCCAAAGTACAAAATAGGATATTTCTTTAGTACAATAAGGCACAGTATGCAAATAAAAATGAACATTTTTTGTTACATATGGTGCTTTGTGCTGGATCTGTATAGTGTGATCAGAGCTGCAGTCTATGTGGGAAGACAATTAAAACACGGTGTTAACACATCATACAAGATTAATAATAACCGCACAGTGTGTGCTCAGCTTTCAAAGCTTACCTGCATGCTATTGCTAACTGACAACTGACGCACTGCCAAAACGATCCAGGTGGAACTTGGCTCTAGAGTATGTTGACATAAATAGATTGTGTACCAAACAGAGGTCTCACGCTTGAATATGGGGACCATTGCAGTCTGACAAACACTGGCACTGCGTAACACGTAGAGAAGATTTAAATGCATAAATAATCAAGACTAAAATGCCAATAGTGTCTTCATCATCAAGATAAGAAATTATATATTTCACATTCATGTCTTCATGCCATTCTTCACGTGCTGAGGGGAAAGGACATCAGAGAGGCACCGAGACAGATTCAAAATAGATCAACTTACGACGTATTCATCAGCACCTTTATTTTGATGGCCGCCGACTAAAAACACAATGGTTTACTGGAAACTCTGATCAATGTGATGTATTTGATTCAGTAAAAGATTAAATGCAGAAGCCACTGATTCTGTCTTTGAATATATTTGGATCATCTCACCCAACTATCTGCAGCTCATAAATCCACTGACTTAATGAGTGTGACCCTGATGCAGCAGCATTTCTTCCCTGTCACACATATAAGCTGCTTAAATGAAGATTGTTGCTGCCGTTGGATAAATATTGTCTGTCTGTTGACGAAGCAGATGCAAACAAGCAGAGGAGCAAAGTGCAGATTTTTAAAGGTCAATTATTAGGCAATTATTTAATTAAAGCAAGTTCTCCAGTTATATCCCAATACCACATTTTTAAGCTAACTAGAATTGCAGCTCGTGAGGAAAAATAACATAAACAATACCATCTGTTGTATCAAAAACAGCTGCCACTGACTCACTAACCTGGGCCGGGTTCTTTAACCCAACTCTGGAAAATCCCCAGCATCCTCCTTTAAAGAGTTAGGTCAGCAATTTCCTTTTCTGACCTCATGAAGACAGCACAGGGATCGATAAGATGTGTTTATATTAATGATAAGTGTTAAGGAATCTGAGGCACATCTAGTGGAATTTTAAATTCTATTTGCATGAGAACAGAGAGCTTATTTGCTTTTTTCCAAATCAATGTATTTGAAAATGAACGAGTGAATGCTCTCATGTGCGGTGCTAATGAAAGTAAATATGAGGAACAGAGTGAGAGATCACTTCTGCCTTCGTTCTGTCCAATGCCGTTTTTTTGTCTGCGCAATCATGCGAGCGTGTTCACAGTCCCAGCTGCTACCATCTGTGGCAATTTCATATCTGTGCAGGCTAGCAGGATTTACAGTGACGGTAAAAGCTTTCGGTGCATTGCTTTTGTGTTTTGTTTGTTTATTTTTTTTTTCCAAAGGATTGATCAGCTCTGACTTGCAGTAACCTGGTGATTCCATCAATCTGTAAGACATTAACCCTTGCGAAGCCTAAAGCACAGACCTGTACTTTGACCCCGCCAGCTACAGTCACACAGTGTGCTCTTTAGTGTTCTCTGCAGCATGATTGCAAGAAAACAGTGAGTATTCAAAAGCCAAACATCACATCTGGATTCAGTATTTCTTAATTAGGTCAGTTAGTCATAGCATATCTAACGTAATCAATGCAGCCAGACAGGCAGGCTGCATTTACAGCAGTTTTAGTGACACTTTGCTATTAAATTACACTTACAAAAGGTTATAGAGCCTAATATATATTGGCTTGTACCTCCTTGACATGTCCAAGGTTTGGTAAAGAATACAACTGTCTCTCCAAGATTTCCCATTTAGTCTGGATTTTTCTGCATAACTGAAAAGCGTGAGAAACGTCTGCCCTGTTTTAATGAAAATCAGGGTTTTGATTGGCGGCAAAATTCTATAATTGAATGCATTATATAAGTTGAGCGATTAAACATACATCTATTAGACAGAATAAAACTCAATGGACTTTTTTCTTGAAGTGCTGCTTCAGGATCAATCAGTTACTTGATTAATTTAATGTAATCTGAAATCCTGAGTTTGAAACACTTCATACTTGGATATACTCACACTTGCAAGCACACACTCATAGCTATACAATCAAAAGACATTTTCAGACACATTTTATGTAATCTCAGACAATCATATCCATCTTTGGTGAATGCACAGCATCATCTTCTGTTGCAACAACTATAAAATTGAGAAATACAGAGCTCTGAAGGGAGTGAGTATGCCTCGTGTGCCTGTGCTTAATTTACAGATGTATTCTATTTTTAGCAGATCACACATCTGCAGATCTGCATATCAAACCCACTGGGCTAACACCAAACACGGCTTAAGAAGCACTGTAATAGACATGAAAATCATCTTTCTAACCATAATTTACAACTGTGAGTCGCCCAACAACCGATTCCAATCATTCTGAATGATCACAAAACATAATGTGATTATAAAAAAGAAAAAAATATCCAGCCATCTTATGTTTTTCATTGTACACCGTTACTTTCAATTCTTACTGAGATACAGATAGAACCACCGGCTCACTGCGCAGAGAGAAAGCAGCACATCTGTACTTCACTCACCAACCCCATTTAAATATGTCTTCCCATTTCTGTCAATATGTCAGTGCACATAGTATGAAACACTGCAGGAGCTATGCTGAAAGCTGGTGCCCTCATGGCTGCTCTAGATTAGATGTGTGTGTATGCATTTGTGTGTTTTGTCAGGATCTGGCCTCCGAGCCCTAAGGGTCAGTGTGAGTGTAAATGTGTTTGTTGGATATGATGTCTAGTGTTCTTCAAATACCCTCTGAGATACTGAAAGGAAACACCAGGCACAGACTCCGGGCAATACTTTAGCTTCACAACCATCTCTGTCCTTTGCTGTTGAGCAGACAGGAGGCAACTGAAAGGCCTGCCTTTTAACATGTTAGCTGCTTTAATCTGTTGCCAGTATTTAGAAAACTCATATCATTTTAACAGTAACAAACAACACGACAATTTACTGCACGATAATTTAACAGAATGTGGGGATCAGGAGGGAAGGACAAGAGAGCGTAGGTGTTTCTGAAAAATAAAAAAAGCATCGATGAAACACAACCTCATTAATAGGCAGCAGGAACAGACCAAGCCCAGATCTGGCAGCCATGAGACAAGCTTGAGTGCAGTGTGAGGGGAAAACTAGCGTTTTACATAGCTGCTCGGGAATTTACAGAGAGCAAGAACTGGCACGCTCTGAGTATCTCAGTTGCAGTGCTTTTTCATATGAAATCACTTAAGCTTAAACCTCATGCATGTTGTTATCATTTAAGTCAATTTTAAACTGCATGAGAAGCTAAAAATGCTTTAAACATAAAGAGAAGGCAATGACATGTCCAGATGACAAATTAATGTTAAAACAAAGTGCATTAATGCTTATGAAAGGTTTCGGTGTAAGAATATTCAGTTATCACTAAAGTCATCATCGTTCATCTCCGGCTCTCAATACATGAGCCGACACAGAGAGGTACACTTTTCTATTCTGCTGCACTTTACTCCCTACTTTTACTTCAACCTGCGTATCTGTTGGGTCCATAAAGCATTGTATACTGTAATATTATGGTTCTTGCCATATCTTGCTGCACTAAGTGGCTTCTAGTTGCTGTTGCCCTGAGATAAGAAGATTCATTTGAATAACTCTTATGAGTTAACAAATCTTTGACACATAAAAATATAACAGATGCAGAGCATTGCTCAAGGTATCTGATCTGCATGCTTAAAAATGCATGAAGTCTATGTAATTGATGTCAGACTCCCCACATCGAAAACTGTAAACCACCAATACACAAATACTTGCACTGCTCATACAAAATGTAACGAATCTATTAAAATCAAAGCGATGGCAGATGCCCTTTGATTGTGTTCTTCTCAGCTACAAAACATGGCCATTCAGCCTCCTAGCTCATGTATCCATATAAGGCTCTCTACGTCACGGCTGGCGCAGCTGATGCCAGGATGACAGCGAGCTAACGATCCGTGAGGAGGATTTAACGCCAAATGGTAGCAAGCTAGGCTAGTTCTGCAACCACACCAAACACAGCGTTTTCGCTCCGTGTTGATGCGCAATTTTGTCAAACCCTGACACACATAAAAAAAAATCGCCCCTAATTTATACTGCAAACAATTTCCGTTGGAGTATCACACGGCAAAATACGTGCCAATAAATGTTATGGCTGCGCAAAGGGATTCCCTTGCAGTAATTCTAAATGTTACGAGATGCAGCTAAAGGTCATTTGAGTGGCTGTTTTTAACTGTCTTGAGGCAGAAACCTGCACGTAAATAAGCGGCGGAGATACTGCAGCGGACCGTGTACTCGGGGGTCTTGGTTTCAATGACTGTCACGGTAATTAAAAAAAAACTGGGGGGAGTTCGTGACACGGATGCCCCACGTAGTCTCGACTCACTGTTTGTGAATCTCTCGGTGCGGCAGTTTTGGCTTAGCATACTACCCGGTTAGCCAGCGCTTTAGCTCGCTTCCCAGCCAATATAACGTTGCTTAGCTAACTATGCAGCTAGCTAGTAAATCGCTAGCTTCAATGGGTGTCATCTTTGAACAAACAATATCAAAATAAAATCTCACCGTGAACGGAATATCATTCACGCTTCCCACCGAGTAGCAGCAGTCTCCAGGGTTCACAGCTCCCGTCAGCACCTGGTGCAGATGCATTTTCCTTTTATTTTAGCAGCAGACTGGGCTTCTTTTTCTTTCTTTTTTCGTTTAATTATTTATAACGAGTCCACCCTTTCGGTTTCTCCATCTAGCAGCGACTGGGAATTCCATCATTAACATTAACGTCGTCCTCGGACTGGCGGCGCCGTCTTCCTCCACAAACGGTGGTGTTGCGGAGACTCTGACTTAGACCCTAATAAATGAATTTCATTGGGTCCTGACATCTATTTAAACGTGTAAAAGCGGCCGCCTGCTTCCTCTTGCTGTCAACACCATCCCCGCGATTAATCGTGAGAGCCGAGGCAGCAGGATCTCTGCAGCGATCCTGACATGCGCGTTCACAGCGTCGTCCAGGCACGACTGAACAGGCATAGATAGTTCCACCTAGACTGGAAATCTTTACAACCCAATTTAATGCAAAGCACCCCTGGACGTGCTTCACGGTGAGAAAGGCGTGTGTTTAAGTTCTGTTATCTATGAGGTAGATCGGCATTCAATGCATTTCAGTAATTAACCATACTTTTATCTGACACGCCTACAGCTGTTCTAGAAGCGCTCTTCTGTGTCTACAGGGCTCCATCTTTGTGCGTTTCAGTTTGTTGCTTATAAATGTAGGGTCTGGGGTCTAATTAAATTTATTAATTTCATTTCATTGAAAAGAAAAGAAAATAGGAAATGTATACAATAAAATACCGTGGATACAAAATGTTCAAAATGCAGGGGTGGGGTGCTCAATAACTTGTCAGACACATTCACAGGGCTCTGTGGGTTTTCAAATTTATGGTTCTCCACTTCTAGCTCAAAGAAGGGGCTGAAGGTGCAGGCACACTGGTCGCACAAATGTCACTTTCTTTTAGGGTGCATGTGACACAGTGTTTCAGTGAAACCACTGCTAAGCAAATATCTAGCTGAAACTGATTTTTTTTTCTTTAGACAAAAGGCTACAGATCAGAACTTTTATTTACCTTAAGGTTTTTTTGAATTACTACCTTTGGACTTGGAGTCAGTAATTTGGAGAATATATTTACAACCCATATTATGGCAGAGTGAATTATCTAGTGATATAGTTACTGTACTGTGCAAAAGTCTTGAGCCAGCCACCACTTTATATTTTTCTTCTAAGGAGCCAGACTTTCTTGTCTTTTTTTTTTTTAGTTATTGAGGCTTTCAGAGTTTTTCTTTGGAGACTGGCTGCTTTTCCACTCATTTCCAGTCCAGTTCTTGTAGCTGACCATTTTAAGATGAATGTTTGTTGGTTTGTTTGTTTGTTAAGCCACTTATAATGACCTATGAGTCATTCAAACATAAAAAGGTCATCTAGCTCAAGGGATGAACCACTGTCTACACACAACATAGCCTACAACTTACCAAGGAACCAATTTTAAATTCTATCTTTAGGCTTTTTATTACTTTCAGTATGTGTCAAAAAACATTCCTGTTTCTCTAGTCAGAATTATGACAAATGCCAACAATAACACAGTTTGACAGGTGTAAAATAGTCATTTTTGCACTAAAAAGTGATTCCCACAGAGCTGTTAGCCAACAGCTTTTATTTTATTATCTGATCTTGCAGTGATGATGGCAGATTCTGACCACTGCACAAAGCCTTCTGCAACACATCCCAAAGATTCTCAGTGGGGTTCAGGTCTGGACTCTGTGGTGGCCAATCCATGTGTGAAGATGATGTCTCAGGCTCCCAGAACCACTCTTTCACAATTCGAGCCCAATGAACCCTGGTATTGTCATCTTGGAATATGCCCGTGCCATCAGGGAAGAAAAACTCCATTGATGGAATAGCCTGGTCATTCAGTATATTCAGGGAGTCAGCTGACCTCCTTCTTTGAGCACATAATGTTGCTGAACCTGGACCTGACCGACCGCAGCAGCCCCAGATCACAGCACTGCTATTTTTTTCCAGTTAGCCTCACTGATTAGTGGTTTTCTTAAGGCTACACAGCTGTTCAGTCCCAAACCTTTGAGTTCTTTGCTTTGTGTGTGTGGAAATGCTTTTACTTTTACTATTAAACATAACCCTGAGTGCCATTGTTGTTTTTCTTTGATTTGATTTCTCAACGTTTAAATGTTCGTTAAAAATGATCATTAAATGACCATTCAGGATTTTTTTCAGGCCATATTTCTTCCCCGAAGACGATGGGTCCCCACTGTCCTTCCAGTTTTTAATGATGCGTTGGACAGTTCTTAGACAGTGTATATATATATATTTTCTTTTTTAAATATATATACATGTATTACAGATGAATGAAGATGTATTTTAGTAAATTAAAAGATCACATGCAACTGTCCCACCTCTTGTTTGTACTTGGTGGATTTTGAGATTCACTGTGACGCCATTTTCCAGAGAACAAATGGAGGTGAGCGAGACATGGCTGAGCTTCATCACGACTGTTAACCTCATCTGTTTATCTACTCTAATTCATCTCACTGATGAGATTTAGTGGAGCACATCAGCACAGTACTGTTTATCCCCTTTCCCCTTTTGACCTCCTTTTTAACATATCAGTTGTAACACCCTCCTTCATTGTTTGTAGAAAAATGATGAGAAAGATCCACGTGGACAACATGCAACCTACAATCACAGCACTGGCCTAGTTATTTAAGCCACACTGACAACATCAGGCATGGCCTGCCTGCCCCTCTGCCTGCCAGCCACCATGACACACAGCACAGCAGAACAGAATATTGAGAGGCAGTAGCCCCGAGAGAATGTGACACATTCGCATAAACAGTGTCTACAACAATGGCGGGGCACACTCATCATGTAGTATGTGTCTGCCCATTTAGCATTTGGTGACTACCATTTCTTGAACTGCAAGCGTCAGACTTTACAGCTGTTCTGTAATCATGATGACTGATGCATAGCAATACAGAGGACCTAAGTAAAGATTTGCATTTGCAGTTTAATCAACATCAGATTATAGCCTACACCATTTAAACAGGATGCGACAACATTGTGCAAGCCTCTGTAAATTAGAAACAAAGGCACCAATTATGTAACTTAGAGTGCAATCCAGTATTTTGAAATTCTTGCCAAAAAAACGATTTCTTTTAGCGTCTTCGTCTTTGAAAGGTTTTAGAGTGTAGAGTGCAGCGAGGAAGTGTAGAGTGCAGCGACTAAGACTTTGAACGCATTCCACCAGGAAGCGTTTTTTTTTTTAAAGCACATCTTAGTGACTGAAAAAGCAGTCTAACTTGTTCAAACATATACACGTCCATATCTGTTGTAAAGATACTGGAAGCTATCTTAGTTTATTAGAAAGAAGGAAATTCATCTCTTAAATACCAGACATGCTGTGCTGTGCCAAGAATACAATACTGAGACTCCACTGCAGCAGTATGTGTGAAGATAAGCTCATATTTAGAGCAGGAAAGAACGATTGTGCAAAAATGTGTGTATTTGACAGGGAAATACAGGGTGAGTAATAAGTACTTCATGTCTCAATGTCGCAGGAGGGTTTGAAGAAGGTTGACACAGTGTTTTCACTTCCTCCAGTACCAGTAAGAGACACTACCTTGATCTACAGAGTAGAAAGTTAAATACATTATAGATTTTCTCATTTCATGGATGGCTGCTAGCTCGAGGGAGTTCCAGTCTGGGCCGGAGGTGCAAGACATGTAATGGGGTTTCATCGCCATTGCATGTTAAATAATAATAATAATAAAAGATCAGTACATACTTTTAAAATAAATATATGAATGCCTTAACATTGGGTCAAGCAGAATGCAAATCAAGACAAGCATATGCTTGGACACATAATGTTTAAATATCATTGTAACACCCTGTGTGTTTTGGTTTGGTGTGAAGAGCAGACAGTAAGTGGTTACAGAAACTGTTCACTGGTTCTCTGAAAATGTGGTAATTCTGAACAAAGCAACAACATACAGTGGTATAAAAAAGCATGTCAACCATGTCATCCCACTGGTCCAGTCAACCTTCTGCATCCTCATTGATTATGTAGTTAGAGCGTCATCTGTGTTACAATGAGACACATACAGTGTGTACATACACACGCTTATGTTTCTTCATCGAACCAATTAAAATTTCCAGTATGCCCATTGGCAAACGTTAAGCACATTATTTTTGTTGGAGGGCAGTGACTTCATCCATGGAGCCTCATAAAGATGTTAAAGGGATTTCCAACTCCATAATTTTATTCCTGGATTCTGCTAGAGTCGTTCTTCATAATCCACAGTGATCATTTACACAGTTTTTAAGTTCAGCTGCACAAATCTGATCATTTAATCTTACAGAAAGTTTGTGTAAAAATACACGTAACAGCCCTTTCGCTCACTTACAAAACCTTAATTGCGCGTGAACGAATCTTCCGATAGTGTAGATCACGTGCTCACTTAAATTTAACGCCACAAAAGTAAGTTGCATTATACTAGTGGTAAACCGGGACATCTGGCCTTCCTCTGCATTCCTGTGTTTTTTTTCACCATGGCTGCAAATCCCTGTAAATCATCCTCTGGACTGAGTCTGTGCTGACTAATCTCTGTATATTTTGAATATAGATATAATCCAGGTAATGTGATGTGCGATTTAATAGCAGTTCATTTGTTTTTTTGTTTTGTTTTTTTTTAGCTTGAAGCACTTTGAAACCAGAAAGCTCATAATGGATTGTTTTATTTATTACCAGTTCTTAATGTCTACAGGTGTTTTAATAAAAAGTAGTCAGTAATACATGCTAGTGCTGAAAGGCTGGATTGGGTGAAAATTATTTGCACTTATTCAGGTTCAGATGAAGTGACAGTCACTACACAAAGTATATATTAGTTAAAGCTTCAGCTGTTGCAGGCGATACAGCATTTTTATATAGAATTTTCCAGAAAGGCAAATCAAAATACTTTACATGATAATTAAAACATTAGTAGATATCATTAAGGCAGTTCTATGCTGACAGCTTGTCTGCATAGCTGTCATTATACAAGTACTCAATAAATAATTATAATTATTATCATTATTCTATTTTTAATGGTTATAAAAGCATGTAAGATTATATATCTTCATTTTTCCCATCTAATGTTAAACTTTTTTTCAATCTCAACAGGCAAAGTGTTATTCCACATTACCTTTTAAATTAGAAAAATAAACTTCCGCTAAGTTTGAAAAAAGAAAACAGAACAAAACGAGGGAATGCAGAGGAAGCCCAGATGTCCCAATTTCCCTTTAGTACTTGAACGCAGCTTGCGTGTCTAAAACCTCCGCGTGTGGTTTTCATCTGATCAGCATAAATTTGAACAGCAGTGGGGTTTGACTTTTGCTCACAGATCCAGCTGTGAGATGACAATATCTGCTATCACTGACGTCATACAGAGCAGGAAAACAACAAAAACAAAACAAAACAGTTTCAAAGACAGAGATTAGCACGAGTCTGAAGCATGAGCTTTTGACTCACAGAGACATTGCTTTGCACTCACTCACCTGATTATTTTAAACTTTGGCCATGTGTGTATGAGCATATAAAACATTTTGACCTCTGACTGATGAAAACAGTACAGTATCCATCAAAGTGCTCCAAGGAAGGAACAGTGGTGAACCAGTGACAGTTATGGGTGACCAAGGCTCACTGATGTATGTGGGGAGCAAAGGCTGGCCCGTGTGGTCCAGTCCAGCAGACGAGCTACTGTAGTTCAAATCACTAAAAACGTTCATGCTGGTGCTGATTAAAAGGTGTGAGAATACACGGTGCATCACAGTTTGTTGTGTATACAGCTGCATAGCTGCAGATCAGTCAGAGTGCCCATGCTGACCCCTGCCACCCACTGAAAGTGCCAACAATCGCCACGTGAGCATCAGAACTGGATCATGGAGCAATAGAAGAAGGTAGCCTGGTCATGTTTTCTTTTACATTACATGGATGGCCAGGTGTGTGTGCATCACTCACCTGGGGAATACCTGGCTCCAGGATGTGCTATGGGAAGAAGGCAAGCCAGCAGAGGCAGTGTGATGCTTTGGGCAATGTTCTGCTGGGAAACACTGGGTCCTGCCATCCATGTGGATGTTACTTTGACACATAACAACTACCTAAGTGTTGCAGACCATGTTTGCCCTTTCATGGAAATTGCCTTCCCTGATCTTGCAGCAGGATAATGAACCCTGCCACAAAGCAAAAATGGTTCAGGAATGGTTTAAGGAGCCCAGCAACGAGTTTGAAATGTTGACTTGGCCTCCAAATTCCTCAGATCTCAATCAAGTCAAACACCTGAGAGATGTGCTGGACAAACACGTCTGATCCATGGAGGCTCCACATCACAACTCACAGGACTTAAAGGCTAACATCATGGTGCAGCTACAACAGCACACCTTCAGGGATCTAGTGGAGTCCAAGCTTCATGGTGTCAGGGCTGTTCTGGCAGCAAAAGTGGGGCCAACACAATATTAGGCAGGTGGTCATAATTTTATGCCTGATTGGTGTAAATGGTTGAGCCAATAATCAGTGTCTTCTAGAAAGCAGCACCAGATCAGTTCTGATCAATTCTCTGGAAACCTAATTGTGCTTTCTTTGTCAGAGAGATGCACACAACCTCTTTGGGCCTCACAACACAATACAGGTGGTAGTCATATAGTTGTTAAATAAATAAATAGATGCATGAATATCTCATTTTCATTTCAATACACTGTCCACTGACACACTCCAAACAAGCACTGTGAAACACAGATATTCTAATAAATAAATGAATCCAACAAATGCAAGAAGCTGATGAAATGGTGCTTAACAAAAAATATATTTGACAACATGTCAGAGCCACAGTGAAGGATGAATGTAGGTCACCAGGAAAAACTCCTTCTGCAGTAAGCTAGTCAAAGTGTGTAACTCTTGTTTTATGAGAACTTTATCCCCCACTAGCACTAATTCAGTTAGGACCATGTTAGTTAAAGAATTTTATATCCATGTGTAGAAGCCAAGTCATACAGTGCTTTAATTTATCAGACTCCCACCTGCACTAATTTAACAGCACTGGCAGTTACCAAATCTTTTTTTATTATTCTATAATGTATTATCCACCAGTATGTGCAAGCTCTTCAACTGAAATTGCATGTTTCATGTTAAACTGTAATTACTGTTGTTATCTATGAATTTTCAAATGTAGTGTTTTATGAAAAAAAGCATATTATTATGTTTTAGTAAGATGCCAAATTACAGTTATTTACATGCATTCCTGAACAGAAAAATTGTTTTAGTGGTTGAATTTGCTTCATTAATTTGTGACTCCTCAAAGTCCGTGTGCCGGCTCAGATCTGGGCATAAAAATGTGAATTCAGTCATTTGTATCTCTAAACAAAGTTTCTGACAGATTTAGAAAATATTTGTGTTTTCTTGTTTCTATGAAAATGGCTCAAAAAACAAATCAAGCATCAGTGACAAAACATATGACTTTCTTTAAGCCAGAAGCGTCATAGAAAGCAGGAACTGTGATAGAGGCGGGTTGCAAAGCAGCTTGCAGAGCAATTATAGTAATGCTAGGCAGGCTAGAGTAGTTTTAATAGCATGGCTTGTGAGTGGATGCTGGTGGATACACCAGCCCTTGATAAATGTTTGCTGTATCCCACTACATTCAGCTAGCAGCTAATAATGGGCTGAACCTGCCTTCACTGCTGGCCTCAGTGAACTTTGTAGTGGTTCCTTGGGCTTGTTGCATCACGACTTTCTTAATTTCATTTCTGCAATTCAGGTGAAAATGCTCGACGATTTAGTGCCTGTTCAGCATATAAACAACATTATCTGTATGTTAAAATTAAAAACTGCATGTAAAGAGTTGTTTACAGATGATGATGATGCCTTTGTGTACTATTTACATTTGCAGCAAATTCATAGACATTCACACTGAAGCTGTTCTGTGTAGCTTACTCTCACCTAGTGTACTCTCAAACTTTATCTGCACCCTCGTCATCAAAGCTGTGTTTTCAGAAGAAAGGAGCACGTTCTGATTAAAAGAGATTATTGTCTGCTGCCAAGTGTGAGGGTAGGAAATACCCTGCTTTGGTGTTGTGATGGTGCAGATAGTGGCCCAGGAAATACTGAATGGATACAGGGAAGAAAGAATTTGACTTAATATCATCAAATACCACAACAAGATACTTATTTACTTAACAAGATATTTTCAAGCAATTTGAAAAGTTCAAATGTTTTGAAGTGTGCTTTGGAAAATGTTCATTAATAACTTGAACATCATCAGAAATGTGCCTCGGTGAGGTGCAGATTCAATGAGTAAATGTCTGTTAAAGAAAGAGGTGTGTGTGTGTGTGTGTGTGTGTGTGTGTGTGTGTGTGTGTGTGTTTGCTTGCTTGCCTGAGGGACTGAATTTATTACTTTGGATTTTTTCTAAAGTCAACAAACTACAGTAAAAACAAAAAATAGAAATCAGGTTTTTAATTATGTACAAAATAAGACTCTTTTCCAGCCTCACTTTATTACAAATACTCTGAAACCTCACCTGTCCATCATTTTATGTCCACCTTTTCACAGCACATAATCTCAGGATCCCTGCCAGAAGCTCATTAAAAAGCTATCACTGATAAGACAGCGTGATGTATTGACAATAAATTGTAAACACATTAATAATTGATGTGTTAGTCTCAAATCCCATATGTAGTAAAATCAGGCTCATACAGATGATATAAGCACACAGAACCATATCCACAAGTAAGAGAGCATCTGTTCAAATGAGCATTTCTGCAGAGGGAATCCACCAGGGACGGGGATGTACAAACCTCCCTGCACACTCATCGCTTAATAATCCAATAAGAACAGTAGCTCACTGTTCAAGTAGACTTTTGAGACTTTGGAGGCAGTTCAGTGACTGGAGTAACAGATGTGTGAGTTCATTTTAAAAAGGATAACACTCTGTTTCTTTAAGAAATAATTCAGTCTAGGTTTTTTTTGTCATCATGGTTATCATTAAAAATATTCTCTGTCTACTACTCTGCTTCCTGCTGCCATTACAAGTAATACTACAACCAGTAAAATTAGTTATACTAGTATTTCTGCTACGTGTGCTGTTGCTATTGTAACAGCTACTTTTTTCTTTTGCTCATAAGTACTACAACAACTGCCGCCCAAAACATTATAAACATTATTGCAACATGACTGTGTTAATACCACATCTGAAAATTCAGTTCAGATTATATAAAACCAAATTGCAACAGTCACCTCAAGCTCTTTATATTGTAAGGTAAAGACTGTACAGTAATTACAGAGAAAACCCAACAATGAGACAACTCCCTATGAGCAAAAGTGGGAAGGAAAAACTTTAAACAGGAAGAAGCCTCAGGGAGAACCAGGCTCAAGGAGGGGCAGCCAGCTGCCATGACGGTTGGGGCTGAGGGGAGAAACAAGACAAGACATGCTGTGGAAGAGAACAAGAGATTAATAACTAGTGATTAACTGCAGAGTGGGCTATAAACAGGCTGAAAGTTAATAAGAATCACTCAGTGCATCATGGGAACTCCCCAGCAGCCTAGGCCTACAGCCAGATAACTAAGGGAGGTTTCAGGGTCACCTGATCCAGCCCTAACTATAAGCTTCATCATAAAGGAAAGTTTTAAGCCTAATCTTAAAAACAGAGAGGGTGTCTGTCTCCCAGCCAAGGGGCCTATTTTTATTACCTGTAAAGCTGCTACTAGGACCTTCCTAAAGGGATTAATAAAGTTTTTCTAATCTAATTTAAATACTATAGGAACCACAAGTAAGCCTGCAGTCTGAGAGTGAAGTGCTCGATTGGGCTGATGTGGTACCAAGCACAGTTTAGTATTGTATTACTGTATTACAAATATTTCAAGTTACACTATATTGCCAAAAGTATTCACTCGTCTACTAATCGTGTAATTCTTATGAACTCTTGCCTTAATCTAGGAATTGTACCTAGTGCTTTTAAACATGCCATTGTGAGGCCTCTTCTTAAAAAACCTCACCTTGATTCTTCAGTTCTATCTAATTTTAGACCGATTTCTCATTTACCTTTTCTCTCTTTCTTTCAAAGAAAAAATAGTTTTTATACAACTACAAGCATTTTTAGAACCAAATGTTATTTTTGATCAATTTCAATCAGGTTTCAGATCGAATGCAGTTTTATCTCTTATAGACTGCAATACTGCTGTTAAACAGTGGCTAGGTGAAATTTTTTGCTTTTAAATCATCAAAACACTGAATGTATTTTATTTGGTGATATCACAACTACTGACATCAGTGCTCTGCCTTTCAAGGTAGATAGCACAATTAGAAATCTTGGGGTAATTTTTGACCAAGATTTTAATTTTGATAATCAAATCAACTGTGTATTTAAATCTAGCTTTAATCATCTGCGTTTTCTGACTAAACTTAAATCCTTCATGCACCGCTCTGACTTAGAGAAGGCTGTTCATGCATTTGTCAGTTCTAGACTTGATTACTGTAATGGTCTTTATATAGGTGTGCATCAGTCCTCTCTTAGACGACTTCAGCTTGCACAGAATGCAGCTGCCCGTCTTTTAACCATGTGAGCACATTACCCCTGTCCTCTTCTCGTTGCTCTGGCTTCCTGTTCATTTTAGAATTGATTTTAAAATTTTAATGCATTTAATGGACTAGTGGCACCTTATTTATCTGAACTTTTCCGTTTTTTTCCTGTACGTGGGAGATCTCTGAGGTCATCAAGTTACTTTTTATTAGATATCCCAAGAACTATGTTAAAGCACTGGGGTGACCAGGCCTTTTCAGTTCAGCTGCACCCCGACTCTGGAACAACCTCCCCTTAATTGGATCTTTGATTAACTTCTGGCCAGAGAATCGTTAAGTCTAAACTTAAGACTTAGCTTCTTATACCGTGTAGTGGAATGTCATTTTCCTTAAGTTTCTTTTATTGTTGTGCTTGTGTATTTCATTTTTGATGTAACTTTTACTGTAAAGTGCTTTGTTCACCTTTAGATAGTTGTTAAGCGCTATATAAATCAATAAATCAATCAGTCATTGAATTCAGGTGTTTATACACATGGCCACAGGTGTATAACTCAAGCACCTCGGCATGCAGACTGCTTCTACAAATGTTTGTGAAAGACTAAATATTCCTCAGTCAGCTGTTAGTGTGAGGAGTCAGTGAATGCTGTGGTGTATAATGTGCTGAGGTCAACAACTGAGTCAGTCACTACAGACCTCCAAACTTCACGTGGCCTTCAGATAAGCTCAATGAGTTTCCATGGCTGAGCAGCTGTATTCAAGCCTTACACCTCCAAGTGCATTGCAAAGTGTCAGATGTAGTGGTGTAAAGGAGAGCGATACTTGTCTGACTGCATTGTGCCAAGTGTAAAGTTTGGTGGAGGCGGGATCATGGTGTGGGGTTGTTTTCAGGAGTTGGGTTCGGCCTCTTAGTTCCAGTGAAAGGAACTCTTAATGCTTCAGCATACCAAGACATTTCAGACAATTTCATGTTCCCAACTTTGTGGGAACAGTTTTGGGATGGCCCCTTCCTGCTCCAACATGACTGCACACCATTGCACAAAGCAGGCCTTCTTGTCCAGCATCAGTGTCTGACCTCACAAATATGCTTCTGGAAGAATGGTCAAAAATTCCCTAAACTCCTAAACCTTTGTGGAAAGCCTTCCCAGAAGAGCTGAAGCTGTTATACTGTAGCTGCAAAGGGTGGAAAGACATCATATTAAAAACTATGGATTAAGAATAGGATGACACTCAAGGTCAGGTGTGTGCAAGGACTGTTACGGCTCCTACTAAAGATTTTACAATTCACATTGCACTTGTATTATTTGCATATTTTATGTGTGCAGGTGTTAAAGTCCTGGCATGATCGTCTGTAGCTGCTGTGTTAAAGTGAAGTGAAAGGTGTCAAAAGTAGGTGGAGTATGAAATGTGTTCATGTGTGCTGTTGTTGGTCCTTTATTTCCTTATGAGTGATAATATAAGTGATAATATATAAAGAATGTCATAACTATGAAGTGAAAACCAGATGCTAAAAATAATGAAAACTGCACTGGATTTCATGGCTGCTGTTCGGCCCACCAGCATCATCTGTGTCAGGTAACATGCTTATTGGGGAGCCTCCACAGCCTCCACAGCCGCTGCCCTGAATTCCCAAGGAGCAACGAAACCAGACACCAGTCTGTTTATTATTGAAGGCCACAGCTGTCAGTTGTCTTGTCAATTATTTAACACAATAAGAAGAAAATACAATAATGACAAAACAGTTCAGAAATAATTCATCTGAACAAAGACATTATTTTTACAATCACAGGAGAACTCATGTCCGGAAAATGTAAACCCACAGCAGGTGATTTAAAGCATTGGATCCGTCATCCAGTGCAGTTTAAAGTGTGAATGCTGCTTAGCTCAAAAATGGTGTTATTAAAAAAAAAAAAAAAAAACCAAAATTAAAAATGGGAAAAAGAGATTTTTACATTATAAAATTCACAAAAGGGAGACAAAAGAGC
>VOQJ01004339.1:13411-27372 GCA_015052665.1 Apistogramma diplotaenia
AAAAACCCCCTAACAGTTTCTTTCCCCGGGCCCCACCAACTGTAAATAAACAAAGAACATTATGCCCCCCCCCCCCCAGCAAATTGCTGTGTGATTCACTGCTTTAACGTGTGTATTTTTGTACAGTACAATTTTTTTTACATTTCCAGTATAACTAAGTGCATAGAGACGTTCTATTCTATTCTGTAATTATGAATACACTTCCATTCTGTTTCCATCTTCCATGAATGTTGACATTATTTTCCAGAGAGCTGATTGGTCTCTAGGTTTAGAAACTGAACCACCTTCCCTTTCAGTACAGGCTCATGCTGTGTCAGAACTGCACTGAAAAACAGTCAACCTCAGAGGTAAGCACAGTGATTCTGTCTGCAGTGTGACTGGAGAACAAACCTGTGGAAAATGTGGAACAAGTGGTGACACCAATCATGGACAGGCTTTCACACACTACTGTAATTAGCATGCAAATCAAAAGAATTGCAAGTCAGCAACTATGGCACCAACAATCTATGAGAAGACAAAAATCTACATGCTGCAGGCTGAAGATCATCTTTCCTGAAACACATATACAAAAAATGTATATATGCATTACATTGTACACTCGACAGGTTGTTTATGGTTACTGCCATGTTTTCTCCTTGGAGACACCAACTAGAAAAGCAGTGGGAGTTTAGGTATTTGATATCCTGGAAACGTTACCACCAACAATTTAACGCTGTTTCAATCCAAATTAACTTTAGCCTCAAGTCATGGTAGGAACCGATTTTACTGGATCCCAAAATTCCACATCTGATGATGAGTATGTACTGTAAAGTAGGTGATGAATGAGAGGTGATATGAGATAACCAATAAAACTAGCCTTTCTCTGCCAAGTTCAGTTAGTCAGTGTTAAGTTCAGCACTTAAGTTTTGATCGCCACAATTGTAACCAGTTCACCCCCGAGTCCATGTGCATATTTGTGCCATGTATGACGAAATTTAACGCATTTAAGAGAAGACTGAGGTCTGTAGGGACTGAGTTAAGACAGATATATCTTTGCTGTCATGAGAGCATAAAAACATTTTCTAAGGACAGTGCTGGTGAATGGTTAAGAACAAAGGCTGACAGTGTTCCCACATGGCATACTAATATATTCTGGGTGAAAGTGTGGTTCTCTCCTCGTTAATAGCCTCCTGGTCTGACAGATGTGTTGGGGTGGCTGCCATTCTCCCTGTGTAATAATCCAAAGTATGCATTTAAGCAGCCCATTTTCAACCAGACTGCCTGAAAAAATACACAAACACAAAGTACATTTTCTGTGTTTTTTTCTAGACTAATGCACTTTCATGCAGCCTCAGAAAACATGCTTGATGTCCTTTTCACAAAGCAAAATTACAGTGTTAGGGTCTTTTAGTGTTTTTGTCTTGTGATAAGAAAATAACTTTAAAATATCTGCAGCTATTATGTGTAATTGTTAGTCTTATGTAATGATTCACATGTAGGAGTTGAAATGCTTTTTCAGAATCCCGAGAATCAAACAGTCCTCAGACACACATTAGGAAAAACCACAAATTATCAAAATATGGATTTTGATCTGCTATCTGATGGATATCAAACAAATATGTCCTCTTCTTGGTGATGGGGATGTTTGCAGTAGGAGTAGTAGCAAGAGGCCAACAAAAGAGACAAATAGAAATTCGGTGTTTACATACAGTAACCGTACCACTAAAAGTAAAGAAATTTGTGTTTGTTTGATTATTTCTTTGTTGTAACAATGCAACAGAGTTGGCAGAGTTGAGTATGTGAGTCACACCCATGAAAAACTTGCCAAATCCTGCCAAACAGGTTATTCTAATATGGACTCACAGGGCCAGGTCGATGACCTTTACCCCCTTAACGAATGAAACCATAATTTAAAAACTGTATTTGATTGAACTTTGTTTGATGATCTGAAACTTTTAATGTGAAACTAAGACATCAGGAAATACTTTTACACAGCAGTGTGTATAACATGTAGTGATCGCAAAACCTGAAGAGGAAAGAATTGCCGAGAAGAAATCCCACTCAGCTTAAAAAAAACAAACAACTCATATAATATTTTTCATATGTTTAAAATTTGCCCTTTAAGTAACGAATCTGAGTCTAAATGTCATTGCTACACCAGTGGTTTAATCTTTTTAGCAGGATAAGTCAAACATGACATAAGTTCCCCCAGAATAACAGAAAATAACAAAATAACAGAACCAGCTTTATATAAGAGGATCATAACTGACTCTGAAAATGACCAAAAATAAAACAATTTTTATACAGTTGGAGTAAATCCAAATATATTTAGACACTGCACAGACCTCAGCACGATGATCATTTCATCTCCAAATAAGAAATACATCCGCTAAAAAAATAAAATACTGTTATTTGTGGGAAACAGTAATCCTTTCCCAATGGATTCCTGATTTGACTGTGCAATATGCAATTTAAAAAACTATACACTCTATATCTATGAAGAGTTCAGATGTAAAACCCTCTAAATCTGCCTGGCCACATTTCTTTTAAAACATCATGTTTTTATGTTATGTTAAAGTTCAGCAACTTCATTACTTAAAAAATGAAAATATAGTAATTACCCACTTTTTAACAAATAAAATTGTTTTTTTAGGCAAAGAGTGGCAAAATAATTATCTATCTATCTATCTATCTATCTATCTAATACAAACTAACAGGGCCCTGTTGTCCCAATATTGCTTAATAGATATAAGGACAAAACATCTACCACAGGGGTATGAGAATTTATTGATATGATTCATACTAAAAGCAGCAAAAACAATAAAGTCCCAAGGCAAAAAGACACTGACAAATTAAACTAATAAGCATGGTTATGCTGATGGATCGTGAATATTGTCTTGCCACTTGAAGTGCTCTTATTATCAGTGGCCTGCTTGTAACTGCTTCCTCCCAGAAGAATGGTGCAGTTTGTTTGGGAGGAGCCGTTTTTAGCCTCCCATTTAATCTTATTTACATTTAACAAAGCTGCTCTCACAAAGCATTGATCGTATGAATATGCTGTGACATATAATCCAACAACTCATAAAGATATTAACGAATCTGGGACGGCCACTGATCATCAGTTACTCTGGCTAAGTTGCTGCAAAGATGGAAATAAAGCGAATAGCACTGTCTTTCCTTTTCTCCATTTAAAGTGAGACCATATATGTTTTGCTGAACACCCACTGCGATTACAAGGTGTAACTGTTTCCTCCAGAGGTCAGAAAACATGCTCATTACTCTCAGTTTGTCCACATGCATTGAAGGTTTGCCAACAGTCGCCACATTGTGACTGGCTTCACCCAGCAAGGTTGCAATGTCACAATATTCTGAGTGTATGTACAGTATGCATCAGCCAGCGTGGGTCTGAAAACGTATGCGTTCGACTGTTCATCTTTAGGAAGGAGGCTGTTATTTGAAGACACTGTTAAGCAGTAAAACTCTTCAAACACGGCCACTGGGAGAAATTAGTCAATTGCAGTGTATGGAACAAAAGTGTTTCAATGTGGAGGCACACAAAGATATTAGATTCATGCTTGGAGGATATCCTGTCATATGTGAAAGCATTTTGTCTGGTTAAAAGGAGAGAAGGGATTAGATAAGTGAGTGAAAAAAACTGAGAGGAATTTTGCATATAAAGTTTTTATTTTACTCGTTTATTGATATGATGCCTCTTGTATCACTGGGTGAGAGTATTTTTTTTCCTTCTAAATAGGCATTCCACAGATGGCTTATTCTTTATTGTGTTGAAAATCTCCTTGATGGGCTTTTTATGTTTTTGTTTGTATGAGTTGTAGCAGGTGATTAAAGTAGCTCTTGCGTGCATGCATTTCGGCGATGTTCTGTTGATCTGTATTCATCAGAATAATTAAAACCCTGAACTTAATAACTGTGGCTTTTTGAGGGTAGAGAGTGTGTCATCTGCCACTGACAGTGACATGGTTTAATGCTTAAAGAAATAAACAAAAAAAAGAAAACATATCTAGTAATGTTACAGTCACAGTAGGGAAAACGGGGATGGGAAACCACAGCACAACCAAAAACTGTGACTTTGTCTGGATGGGACCAGGATGGAGATTTAACTGCAAAATGATATAGAAACTGAGAAATGGAAATATAATCTAAATACAACCAGCTGAGTGAAGTCCCCCACTGCAAAGAGCTGCACCAATTAACAAGTTGCACAGACTAACTCAGACTGATTGCAACATGTCTGCCTATGTTTATAAAATAGGTGGCAATTTTTTTGCAAATCTTCAGCCATCTTCCAGTGACTGCAGTCAGCTCATGTTGGACCTCGATGGTTCGGAGACAGATTGCCTGTCAGAAGGTGACCTGTGCAATCACCTTGTGATCAGAACTGGTCACTGGGACATTGAGGGTTCTGCACGCTCAACCTCCTGGCAACCAGTTGGTCATTGCCAAATAACTAGTCACACAGACTATTGCCATTCTAGTTTTACTCTAGTGCGACTGAACCATAAGGAAAGCATGTAAGCACACAGGTTGCCTGGATGAAAGTTGAACATGTCATTGCATTACCTATTGCAGCAAGCAGGGACAGAAATAAAGAGGATGGCAGTGACAGGTGAGACAAATGGTGTGTGTGTACAGCAGAGCAGAAAAAGAGCCAGAGGTGACACTCCGGGCAGTTTATGTGTGTGAAGTGCACTTGATGAGGTGTGATCGGCCTTAATTCAAACCTCATCAAGCTGCTGGGTGTCCATCCAACCACCTTCAGACACTGTTTGACTTCTACTTGTTTCATCACCCCATTTCAACTCAGCTGAAGCGAACAGAGCGCTGTGACAGCCTGTATTTAAGAAGAATCCTGTTACGATTTTCACAAAGCCACTGAATCTTTTCAGTCTCATTTCATAAAACACACCAAATTCTGTTATTTCACCGGGGAAAGTAAGTCTAGTTTACGGCCACGTAAGGAACTGAAGAGAAGTGCACTTTTTGTTTCATTAGTTTGAAATGGAAATGCAGATAATACCTGACAGAAAAACAGATGTGGGTAACATCACACCTGAGCAAAAAGAGCTTAAAGTTTAATCAAGCCAGTGCAGTGTACTGGTGCAGAACATCACACCTCTGTCTTTTACCCGACTGAACAGAATGAGGGAAATGAAATCAGCAGGCTGGGATGTGGGCTGTCTGTAATCAGGTTTCACCGCCCTTCCCTATCGACTGCTGGGTCAAGATCATATAAGCATGCTGCTATGTCTGCCCACCATCCTGTCTGTCTGTCTCACATGCCCTCTATCTCGATTCCAGTTTCACCGTTTCGCTCTCCGTGGTGCTGCTGTGCTCTGAATGCATCAGTCGAGGAATGCAGTTCAGTAATGGCATCAATCAGAGAATAAATTTGATTATGATCAATCATAAATAAAGGCTCCTGGTTCCTTTGTGATTAATGCACGGTGACATTAACAAATTGTCTGAATGCTGTGCTTTTTAAAAATGCACTCTTAATGGCTCCTTATCAAGGAGTCAGGCACAGTTACAATGAGGATTAAAGAGGTTAGTTGGTTGTACACTCATATATCTGAAACCTTGAAGGAGTCTGTTGTAAGAGGCACTCATTAACAACGAGAGCAAACAAGTGTGATCACGCGGCGTTCCTATGGTGGTATTCTATGTTTGTAGGGAGGGATTTTACAGTGCACAGGAGATGACACAGAGTCAGCATGTAATGAGCCTTGATGAAACTTAATAGCAGTATTGTGAGATGGGGTGCGCTCCATTTCACTGTGATGGAAGAGCCTGTCTCTTAAAGATCCATTTGTGTCTTACCAAGGTCAGCATTTTGTCTTTAATGAGAGTAATCTCATGGAGGTGCAGTAAATACTGGAGCTGCCACCCTTACTTGAATATATATGAACATTAATAAAAGATTAGTGACATACAGAAGCAAACAAATGGCAGCTTCTTCTCGTGTTTCTCGCCCGAAGCCTCAAATCGCACGCAGAGAAACCAACAAAGACCAACAGTTTTGTGGTCCGTATGAACTCAGAATGAATTGTTCCTGTAAATGAATCTTTCGGTTGTTTAATTAGCACTGCAGTTACAAACAGAGTTTGTGTATCATCTGCTCTTTCAGTGACAAATTATGAAATTTGGTCAGTTTATTTGCTCGAGGTGGCTGCTCCAATAAAGCTACCTTTTTTTTTTTTCTTCATTCTCCACCTGACCGGGTTAGAAGATATGGTAAATATTTAATATCCTGATGAGGGTGTTGTGATTGAACAAGAGAATGAGCTGTCATCAATAAACAAAGCTATCTCTGGAGTTTTGTTTATACCACCATCTTCCAGACAGAAAATAATCAGCTTAGGCAAATAAGGCCTCAGTTTCTTGAATAAACCTTAATGATCCCTCACCTCTGAAAATCACTGTCAATCACTCAGTCGTGCTTTTATCATTTTTTTATTTCTAAAATCTTATCTCACAAAATTCTTGAAAATATATACGTATGGTTCTGCTTTGTGCAGATTTTCCTCTTTTTCATTTCATTTCACATAGAAAAAAACAGAAAAAAAAACATGTTTTTGAACCATGTGGTTTTTCTGCACAGCCGAGGCTTTTTGTCCTCGACAAACATTTCTGCAACATGCCCAAAGAAACCTTAATCTCACAGCAAAGACTCAGAGAACCATTTTTAGAAACCATCCGGCTTTAAACTGTGTGCCACTGCTTCCAAACATATCCTTCCAATATCGAGCCCGTCCATCTACAGCGGCAGATGTGATTTAAAAACACAATGAACTGCTGAGTAGTCATCAGCAGTTACAAGTTTGAAAGTTCAAAGACCAGGAGTACAGTAGTGCATCAGGCTGTGGGTGGGAACCAGGAGCGCGCAGGTTGTGGCTGCTGAATTAAGGTAGACAGTCAATACTCGCCTTGATTTTCCTCTCTGAGTTCCTCCACTTCCACAAAATGATATTCGAGGGTCAGCGTTTTGGCATAATGGAGGAGATCCAGTGTGCATTGTTGAGGCACACCTGCAAGTGGAGAGAATGGCTTTTACAATGAGTGACCTGGAAGTAGCAGCCGTGCTGGGAATTCTCCTGACATGCACAACAAAAATAATCTTGAATGGTAGATGTGCCAAATAACATTTTTCATTTCCTTTTGCTTTTTTATTCAGATTCTTGCATTTTTTTACACCTTTTCTGAGCAGTTGCAGCCCACTGTAAATCAGCTACCAGTGTTACTCCACATCACTGTGCACGTGCAGGAATTATATCACATAGAGTGCATAAAATCGGCTGTATAATATGTATATATTAGCTATACTAATGAAAGCCAGGCGTCTCAGTTTAATGTGGAGGTTAGAGGATAAGGAAGTGTAAAGATTTGAAACTATCATCTCAGAGTGTCACCATGGCTGCAAAACCACTTTAAAAGAGGCAGTTGTCACTCCTCCCAGACTACCTACCTGTCACCTGAAGCGCCATCAAACCTGCTGTGACAAACTGACATGAGAGGCGTCTGCAAGCTGTCTTCCAGCCAGACAGCCATGTCATCTTACCCAGCTCCAGGATAGCGTTCGGAAAACCAGGGGATTAAACTGAACTTTCATTTAATAAGCAGACAGCATTCCAAAGACCACTGGCACGTTGACACAGCCTTGTGAAAAATGGCATTTGTTTATATATTGATGGTGAGAGCAAATTCTGTGACACTGCTGAATCACAACCGCTGCAAATGTCAGCGAACCACCATGCAGTGAGCCTTGTTACAAGATTTTAAGTGGTTGTAGGATCAATGACAAATCATCACAATCACCATATATTAGCGCAATTAGTACAATAAAATGAAATAATGCAGCACTGCTGATCATCCTAGTTAGTCACCCTGACCGTTCTCCAGTATGTTTGTGGCTGTGCACTGTTGTATAGGAAAAGGTTTGTGATTTTGAATAGAAAATCAAAGTGCATATGAGAACTTAATTGCTTTTCTGTCTGCTAGTCCCTCGACATCTCTGCAGCTCTACAAACTCCAAAAGCTCCCTTATGCTGCAACCCGACTGTTTCCACAGACCTTTGCGCAGCACGATGACACTACAGCACCTACACCTCTCACCTCAGCTTCACTTTCAAAACTCATCTCATGGCTCCCCAATCGGTGAAATCTCTCATCTCTTTATATTTACTCCATTTACACAGCTGAATGACCTCAATGAATCCCCTGCTTTGGGTTTGAAGGTGCCCATTGTGTCATGCTATAATTAGAGCTTTCTTCAATATGAAAAATAGTATTATTTTATTAGAAGCTCCTGCGAGGTTGCGCTTTTTCTTCTCCTTGTAGACTGCTTGTATTCCCAGTGACATCTCTGCTGTGACTCACACCCAGACACCCAGGACAGTCTAATCCTAAAATTGTACACTTAGCATTGCAGGACATCCCCCAAGGGACAGGGGACCTTCTGGCACTTTGTTCAACTTCTTGTCATCTCCCATCTGTGCTTCCCTTTGCTTAGCCTTTCAAATTTTAGCTTTAACTTTAAAAAAAAAAAAGATTTCAGATTTTCCTCTCTCATTTCCTCCACAGGTTGCCTCGAGCTGGTTATATCAAATTTAAAAACCTGGCGTTGGAATTCAGCCCTCCCTTATAGCCTTTGGCCTGAGTTTGCTATCACAAGGCAGTTATAGATCTCACCTTCAAACCATCATTATGAGCCACCTCATGTTATTCCTTCCAAACCCAAATACAGAATCTCAGTGAGTGCAGAGCAAAAAATTAAACATCTCTTATTTCAGTAGCTTATAATATCATACAACAGTGAGGTGTAAGTGACTATTGACAAATGACAAATAACCATACAATATAGACTTAAAACCAATGTTTGGCTTTTGAAAAGCTTGGATGAAGGAGCCCTGTTTGTATATGTGGCTGAAAAGCTGTGCAAGGTGTGGGAAAACATTACCCATGAGTAGGTGTGTGGAAATAAACATTTTGGTACTGTAATGGTCCCAGTGCAAACCCATCTGTAAATACCAGAGATTCAGCTGTGTGTGTAGCTTTCTTAGAAGCTACACAATAATGGACAACGACAGTTCAACAACATGATGTCTTTAATGACATTTTGAATTGTCCCTCACACTGAGGTGCCACACTTTCACTCCCTATATCCAAAAACACACACACACACACACGTTTGGTGCTTTTCCATTCTCTTTGTTGCATCAGTCATATGCTAATAAAAAAATAAAGAACGCTGGGACAGCAGGTTGCTCTTTCCCCCGTGTTATTCCTTCCATTGACTGAGTGCTCTATTTTTGTTCATAACCTCCTGGAATTGTACTTCATTCTCCCTGCGTCCTTTATACATGCATGCATCTTTCTGACACACTTTAAAGTCTTTTTGTTGTTTTCCAAATCCTGTGGTAACAGTGGAGCCGGAATTATTCATATGGCAACTGGGACGCATTTGGGTGTAACACCTCAGGCCGTTTACCATTCACCATTCTACCTTTGTGCTCCGAAGGTTTTGCCTGAGCGTGCATCTGGAGACTGAGAAAGCAGCCGGCTCGCTGCCTGATGTCCTTTTCTTGTGTTCCCCCTTCACTTTGTCTGTGGTGCTCTAATTCCTGATCACATCATCTCGCTGCTCATCAAACTATAGCACTTTCCATTTATTACTAAAGAGCTGAGAGATGTCAGGGGGTACTTTGTCTTGTAAAGTGCAAATTAGCCCCGGATCAATAACTAGTTTAACTTGGCCTCATTGTGGTTATCTTAAGACACTATGGTAGTGTGTGTCCATACTTGATTTGGCTCTGCATCCTCTAATTGTAGCCACTCCAATCACCCACAACCACTAAATCAGAAAAGCCAATATGAATAGAAGTCCCCTGTTATTAGGATGTAAATTAAAGACGCATTTCCACACGACCTTGTATATGGTTTATGTTGTGTTAGTCTTTTAAAACATGAATAGATGAAGCGCCTGCAAGATACAAGGAGACGGCCATTAGCATTACATTTCTTTTTGAATTCTTTGTTAATCTTAAAATAGATTTTTAATGTGTTTTGTGTGCTCATGAATAATAGAAAGTATGTTGTTTGTTCTCAGTATTTTGACTCTCTGAAACTCATTAACATGTAACCGGAGAGAAGCACTGAAAATCTTTCCTCCAACTGTGAACTTTAGTCCTCTGTTTGACTTTAATAATGTATAGCAGTCAAACAGGAGCCACAGGGTGCACACAACTAAAAAACATTGTTAGGTATTAAAATTTATGTGCCTCGGTAATTTTATCTGCGCTGCTACTGTATTATATCGTGATGTGGGCAGGAATCAGTGTCATATGGAACAATTAGATACGACTAGTACAATTTACAGGTCAACCGACATCCAGCTTTGACTTTCATTACTTTAATTGCTGTATCTTGTGGGATTTCTGGGCATTCATTCCATTTATTAAGGGTTTCTTTTTTCCTCACATTTTGGCATAACATTTCCCTCAAAGGTCACATTTGCAAAGAGAAAAAAAAATCCATGGAAAATTGTCCCATATGCACTGTGTTATAGTAATGTTGGAAGCACTGGAAACAAGAGCTTTCCACACATTATCATGTTCTCGTCCAAGGATGACAGAACAAAATGGATAGGATATTGTCTACATTTGTTGATTGAAGGTCTGGCCATACTGGAAGTATTAGAAAAATAAGCAGAACTAGGTCCTCTGTGACCATATTCATCAGGAACAAGCTTAGCAAGGCAGAAAGTGCTTCTTCTAGTCCATCAGCTTTTACAGTTTTCTATTAATTTAGAAGTAGTTTAGAAGCTCAGCACAACTCCAGGTCGGAAATACTCTGACGATTCTGGGCAGGAGGAGGAGGAGAGCAGATGATCTTGTGGAGTGGTCTAGGGAAAAAAAAATCATCTGCTTCTGAATGTTAAGAAAAGCAGACAGATGGTGACCGTTCAGAAGGACGAGGACAACTACATGACCTGCATCTGACGTTCATGCGGTGGGGGAGTACAAGTGCCCGCACTTCCACGTCAACAGCAGGCTGGAAGACTGGCACAGAGGTTTATACAAGGATCGGATGAATGGGACGAGCAGGCTCCATTTCCTAAAGAAGCTGACATCCTTCAGCTTGTGCAGCAAAGTGTTGGGGGCCCGTCTGTTGCGGCGAGTGCAGTGCGCTTTTGCTGTGGTCTGCTGGGGGGAGCAGAACCAGAGCTGGTGACACCAACAGGCTGATCAGGAATGGAAACCAGACACTGTCACAGTTGTGGTGGAGAGGTCACTGAGCGGAGCACCTTCTCTAATAGTTTAATTCAGCTGTGTTGAGTAACAACAGCTTACAATTCTTTTATTGTTACTTCAACTGCTGTAATAAACTAGTTTCGCAAATATAGGATAAAAAAAGTATTTATTATTTTATTCTTTTACCTCCCCTTGGCTTTTCTGAGGGAATGCACAACAACTCAATCAACAAAGAGTTTGAAGAAGAAACGAAAAACAAAAATCGATCAAGGACTCGCAGCGAATCATCGTTTCTATCTGAATCTTCTCTTATAAGAAGGCAGTGCCGCAGCACCTGTCATGTCTCCATTTTCACACTTCGTCACTATGTTTCAATCTCCTTCGCAAACCTTCTAAATAAAGCATTTGCGAGACGAGGCCTCCACAAAATTTCCTTCTCTCAGTATGCTGGCAAAGAAAACTCCTTGCAAGAGCGATAAATCTTGAATGATGGTCCTAAATCCCCTCTTTGACTGCCATCGCTGTTTTTGAGTGAGACAATATTGAAATAGATGAGGCGCTGATGTTCTTGTTTTGTTTGCTGAAGAAAACTATTATGATTAATGTGTAATTCACCTGAATACGAAGACCCCACGAGTTTGTCCGGTTGCAATGGGTACGACGTGCTCTCCAGTTTGATACACAGCACTTTAATAAAAGGAGGTCCAGAACTTTTCTCCTATATCTCTAGATATTTTTTTCTAATCCTTACAAAACAGAAAAAAACATGCACACAATAGATTCATCATTGCTGGCTTTACCATCCTCATCCAGGAAAAAACACAGAATATTATTTATATGTTTTAGCAAAGACCAACATCCAAATGTGTTTTTAGTTTGTAGTAGGCGGTATTAAAACCCCTTCCTGTGCCAGACTCTTTGTGGGAGAGGCAATTATTATATACTCCAAAGCAAAGGACTGGCTATTTGCTGCCCCTCTCCCTGTTGCCCTGGCAGTGCTGCACTGTTATTGATAAAGTTGATAAAGAAATGCTTGGGCATGCACCTGACAGATTAGACCTGAAATCCCCAGGGTGCAGAACAGCTGCAGCCAGACAGCATACACTAAGTCCCCTGACAATCAGCGGCTTACAGAAAATGTCTGGCTCAAGTGTGGGAACTGAGAGGAATGTAATTTTCAGTAGATTTGTTTGCTTTGGTTTGTCTTGTTTGTAATGCTGCTCTCAGAAGAGTTTAAGGTGGATCCCGAAGCTCTCAGCTAAAAAAAACAAAAGGAAAGTTTTTTTTCTTTTTTTTATAGCTAAGACAGGATTGATTAGACACAAACAAGTATTGACTGGCATTTAAGAAGCAGGCTAAAGTTCCCATCACTCTCAAGACTAAAGACACGGAAGACTAAAACAAAAATCCCATCAGATCGGCGTTTATGAGGAAGACTTGCATGCAAATAGAGCGAAGCCGTCCGATTATTCTTGCAACGGCACACATCTACACACCTGTGCTGGATCTGCTGAAGATTAATCTGCCTCCAACGGCTTATGTTCAGTTAAAAAATAGCTTTTGGCAACGGAAAAAGTTGGAAGCCTATGTCATGAATTTTAAGATCATGAGTGCATCATAAATACTATGCAAATATTAACATTATTATCAAATAAAATATCAAACAGTGGCACCGATTGCTGCATCCTATTAGGATTTATGTCACTATGCTGTGTATTTGTAATTTGTACATTTAGTACATTTTGGAATCCACACAGGATTTTAAAAAAAAGATAGTCTGCAGTGAAATGCAGCTGCATTCAGAAGTTTGTGCGTTAAATCTATTTAACTCCATAAACAGATCCAGTTTCAGTTGCTGCTAGAAATCCCATTAATCTCCACAGGTACTTCATCGAACTCAAGGTGTGAGTTTGATGACATGGTTATGTGACTACTGTAACACACTCAGACCTGCAGTATAGTGGTTTAGGTACGAGATACAATGAAAAGCTGGAGGTTTGTATGAATCACTCTATTTAACAAAATGAAAACACAACCGAATAGTTTAAAAGGCTGCATTTACCGAACACTGAAATAAAACCCGTCTTAACTGTACTTTACTGTACCCTAGTAATGGGTATAAACATACGCAGTACTCACGAAAATACATTTTGAAAACGCTAAATTTTTCTAGGTTCATTTTTCTAAGTTCAGTAGACTTATTGACTTCTGTTCCAGTTTTTTACAGTAGAAACTGGTTAGGACTGGTTACTACCTGTTCCTCCAGGTAAATACGTATTTAGTCAGATCTTAAGTCCGTTTGTCCGTCGTGGTTGCTCCCGGTAATAACAGCCTTTAATAGTATGTGGACTCTGTTAATCGTACCACATCAGGGGGAAGAAGGAATGGGTGGGATCCTTCTCTGTGAATGGAATGATCAGTTTTCCATCTACTTCAAAGAAAACCCAACAATTAAACTCTGATGTATACACTGACGGTGTAACAGTCATCATGGCCATATTTCAGCTGAGATCTACATTTTCATTTGCTTGTAGATGTAAGCATGATGACATCTTCATTGATCAATTTTCTTGTGCCATAAGGCTAATTAAGCTTCTCATCCGTTAAAGAATGTTTCAGTGCTTTTTCCCTTAGCTTTGAACTCTCCCATCCAGCTTTACTGTAAACAAAAAAATGCTGCTCTTCTCTTTTCAAAGCATGGATTATGATCATATA